>JBBGZY010001604.1:0-5000 GCA_037952925.1 Lithobates clamitans | reverse complement strand
TCTCTCTCTATATATATATATCCTCTCTCTCTCTCTCTCTTCTCTCTCTCTATCTTCTTATATATATCTCCTCTCTCTCTCTCTCTATCTATATATCTCCTCTCTCTCTCTCTATATATATCTCCTCTCTCTCTCTCTATATATCTCTCTCTCTCTATATATCTCCTCTCTCTCTCTCTATATATCTCCTCTCTCTCTCTATATATATCTCCTCTCTCTCTCTATATATCTCTCTCTCTCTCTCTATATCTCTCTCTCTCTCTCTCTCTATATCTCTCCTCTCTCTCTCTCTCTCTATATCTCTCCTCTCTCTCTCTCTATATATCTCTCTCTCTCTCTCTCTATATATCTCTCCTCTCTCTCTATCTCTCTATATCTCTCCTCTCTCTCTCTCTCTATATATCTCCTCTCTCTCTCTCTCTATATCTCTCCTCTCTCTCTCTCTATATATCTCTCCTCTCTCTCTCTCTCTCTCTATATATCTCTCCTCTCTCTCTCTCTATATATCTCTCCTCTCTCTCTCTCTCTCTATATATCTCTCCTCTCTCTCTCTCTATATATCTCTCCTCTCTCTCTCTCTATATATCTCTCCTCTCTCTCTCTCTCTATATATCTCTCCTCTCTCTCTCTCTCTCTATATCTCTCCTCCCTCTATATCTCCATATATATATATATATATATATATATATATATATATATATATATATATATATATATATATATATATATATATATATATATATATATATAGTGTTTGGGGTTCTAAGTAATTTTCTAGCAAAAAAAAAAAAAAAAGAAGTCAATTTTATATATATATATATATATATATATATATATATATATATATATATATATATATAGTGTTTGGGGTTCTAAGTAATTTTCTAGCAAAAAAAAAAAAAAAAGAAGTCAATTTTTACTTGTAGGAGTGAAGTGTCAGAATTGGCCGGATATAAAGTGGTTCAAGGCTCGGTTTCCACTAGTGCGACTTTTCATGTGATTTGGGACTGCAAAGTCGCATGACAAGTCGTACCCCCCCCCCCCCAATGATTTCCAATGAGTACCGTTCATATCTGTGCGACTTCAAAGTAGTCCCTGCACTACTTTGGTCCCACTTTGATGCGACTTATCTATCTATCGATCTCATATATATATATATATATATATATATATATATATATATATATATATATATATATATATATATATATATATATATATATATATATATATATATATATATATATATATATATATAAAGTTCAACTTTTTGAAATGGGAATGAGGGACACCTATCAGCACAAGTATGCAGGCATAGAACCCCCCCCTGCCACGCCCCCTTAAAGGAGAATTGTACAAAAAAAAAACAAGATTGGTTACACCCACAAGTGCTTTTTTTTACCACTGCTATTCCTTTATATATTGGCTTTTGAAATTTAAAAATGCAATTTAGGAATCAAATGAAAGGTTTAGCGCTGGAAAACACTTTTTGATAGATAAAAAGTGCATTTTTTATGCATCTATATAGATCAGACCAAAATGAGGGACACTTGAGGAGGAATGAGGAACAGAAGGACATTTCTCCAAATCAAGGACAGTCCCTCAAAAATCAGGGACAGTTGGGAGCTATGCACACACATTTTTTTTTTTAGCGGAGGCCCTATAGAATAAAATGGTGGGTGTTGCAATTTATGTCACACTGTATTTGCATTCAAATGCAATTTTTTTAGGAAAAAATACATGAATTTAAATTAAAAAAAAAAAACAATATTTACGACAAATTTCTGTATAGTGTGAAATATGATGTTATGCCAAGTAAATAGATACCCAACACGTCATGCTTTAAGGTCGGGTTCACATATGTGCGGACGCAGGTTTGTGCCTGGGGTCCGGTGCCTTCCTGGTCATGGTTTAGGTGCAAATCCCATCATAATTTTCCCCCGACTTCACACCTGAATCTGACCCAAAGACACACACGACCCTTTCTGAATGTGGACTGCACCCTCCCCCCCCCCCCCCCCCCCCGGCATGTGCGAACTGACTCCATAGAGAGCCGGTCACACTCGCCTGTCACGTGAATTGGAATGCGGGGAAACTCTCATCCAATTTGCATATTTGTGAACCCGGCCTAAAATTGTGTCTGCCCGCGAAATGGCGGCAAACTGCAGTGCTCAAAAATCTCCATAAGCGACGCTTTAAACGCCTTTACAGGTTACCTGTTTAGCGATACACGGGAGGTCTGGTGGTAGAATTATTGCTCTCGCTCTGACATTCACAACAATACCTCACACGTGCTTTAAAAGAAAAACGTGATTATTATTATTTTATACAAAACTGTTTACACTTTTTTTTTGTGTTAACTTTATTGCTATCACTAGAGAAGAACAACATCCCTTGTGACAGCATGGGCTGTGACAGGCCTTCTTTATGGAGAGATTTGGGGTCTATTAGAGCCCAAATCTCTCGTCTGGACTCCAATGCAGCCGATCAGACAAAGACTGGTCTGATCGGCTGCTTTTCTGGCCGCTAACAGCCGGGTAAACAAAGAGGCGAAAAAGAAAGTGACGACAATCATTTTCTGTCACTTTTTTTTTTTTACATGTGAAAATCCGTTTTTTTTTTTCTTTGCTAGAAAATTAGTTACAATCCCCAAAAAGTGTGCGTGTGTGTATATGTATATACACACACACACACACATATATACATACATATACACACACACACACACACACACACACACACACACATATATATATATATATATACACATATATATACACATACATATACACACACACATTTATATATAATTTTTTTTTTTTAAAGCAGAGGCCCTAGAGAATAAATTGGTGGATTTTGCAATTTTTTATGTCACACGGTATTTGCGCAGCAGTTTTTGGGGAAAAAAATTACAAAAAATACACTTTTTTAAAATTGTATTGCAAAAAACATAATACAATACATTACCCAGGTTTTTTGTAAAATAAAAAAAGAAAGATGATGTCACGCCGAGTGACTCTAGGGCCTCTGCTTTAAAAAATAATTATATATAAAAGGTGTATATTATATGTGTGTGTGTATGTATATATATATATATATATATATATATATATATATATATATATATATATATATATATATATATTATATATATATATACATATACATACACACATACACACACACACACACACACACTGTTTGGGGATTCTAACTAATTTTCTAGCAAAGGAAAAAAAAAAAAAAACGGATTTTCACATGTAAAAAAAAAAAAGTGGCAGAAAATGATTGTCGTCACGAACAAAAGCAAACAAAAAAGTTTTAGTTATTAATAGTTTATAAAATTGAAAAGAACAAAAAAAAAATTACCAGGAAAATAATTAAAGGAGGAGAACAAGGGGTTAAATAAGGCTGATTAGAGTAAATTAACTGCTTCCGGACTGCCCACTGCATATATACTGCGGCAGGGCGGCCCGGCTGCACGAAATCATGTACCTGTACGTGATTTGGTGCACGAGGTCTGGGTAGCATACCAATCTGTCAATCAAATCCAATGACGCGAGCGCCGGGGGGGGGGGGGGGGGGGGCCCGAGTCCTGCATTCTGCCTCTATAGATGCCGAATGCTGGGAGCGTGCCCGCAAGGTAATCCCTTTGGGGACGCGCTTCTCCGAGGGGGTTATCAGATGTCGGGAGGAGCCGCGGGAGGCCCCCAGAAGAGGACGATTGTGGCCACTCGTGCAAAACGATCTGCACAGTGGAGGCAAGTATGACATGTTTGTTATTTTTTTTTTTTTTTTTCCTTTACAATCACTTTCAGATGTATTTTACCCTTAGGCATGAACGGGTTAACAACTGATAATTGACTTTTTTTTATTTTTTTATACATTTCAGCTGTCAGCGGGGGACAGCTGAAAGAACCGAGCCCGGAAGTACTGCTTTGAAGTATCGGAGCATTTGTACGAATACGGATACTCGTGCAAATTCTTGGTATCGGTGCAACACTAGTTCACAATTCTGTGCCTACAACCTCTCAAAAGGCTAGCACAAACAATATAGAAACAATGTATAAAGCTGGAGAGAAAAAAATTCCACCTAATATTTTGTTTCCTAAACAATTTTAATGACTTCTTCCATCGTGATTTATTTTCTTATTTCAACAGACATCATTTAAATAAATCACATATAGAACAGACGGATTTATTATTTTTTTTTTGGTGTCAGTCCTTCTTTCCAGCACCACACAGGAATCTCTCATTTTTAAAGTGGCTTTAGTGTCCGCACAGGTGACGGTGTACTCTGATCGGCACGCCGGTGCACCGAACGTCACAATGTGCCGGACTGAAGACCATTTAGTCCCAAGTGGTAATTGTATCAATGAGTCATGGATCTATCGGCAAATCTGTACAAAAAACGGATTACTCTTCATGGATGTTGAAGAGCTTGGCTACCTCGTTCAGGTCCACGTGTTCCTCTCCGTCCTTTATTATCTGTGAAGGATAGAAAAAAAACAAAAATTAGCGGCCAGAAAAAGGTTTTGGCCGTCATCTCCAAGATGAACCGCTTCTGTATGGGAGCAAATTTTTTAACCAAACCAGAAATATTTTTTGCACAAATCGGCATTTTTATTTGAAGAAAATAGCTTAAAACACTGAGCTACCGGGCGCTTTCACCCCCCTTCCTGCCCAGGCCAATTGTCAGCTTTTAGCGCCGTCACACTTTGAGTGACAATTACGCGGTCATGCAGCGCTGCACCCAAATGACATTTTTATAATTTTGTTCACACAAATAGAGCTTTCTTTTGGTGGAATTTAAATCACCACTGGGTTTTTTTTTTTTTTTGCTAAAAAAACATAAAAAGACCAAAAATGTGAAAAATGATGAAGGCATCACTGATGGGCACTGATGAAGGCATCACTGATGGGCACTGATGAAGGCATCACTGATGGGCACTGATGAAGGCATCACTGATGGGCACTGATTAAGGCATCACTGATGGGCA
>JBBGZY010001603.1:0-90000 GCA_037952925.1 Lithobates clamitans | reverse complement strand
TCTAAATCAGTGGTTCTCAAATCCAGTCCTCAGGACCCACCAACAGGCCAGGTTTGCAAGATAGCTGAAATACATCACAGGTGATATCACTTGCTGCTCAGTGATTGCAGTATTCTAGTCTGCAACTCCCCAAGGTAATACTTAAAATCTGGCCTGTTGGTGGGTCCCGAGGACCGGAGTTGAGAACCACTGCTCTAAATCATGCGATTTTAGACAGCCAAGTGTGGAAAGCACAGTGTTTGAGGGTCTGTTAACAGCAGAAAGTGGTGCAGGCAAGTTCCATGCTAGTTTCCCACAATGCAAGTGAACACGCTGCCCTTGTGAGACGCACAGGTGCCAATTGTTGACACCCAAAACCTCTTCTGCTGCATTTGCTAGGTTTGTAACCACCAAACCACATTACAATGCAGTGTGATCTGACAAAGTAATGCTTGCACTACTTTCCCCCCCCCCCCCATGTTCCTGTATGTTTGGCAGCCCATTGTAATAAATGGGCTGTCAAAACGGACTGTGGCAGTCCATTGTGAACCGACCCTTATAGAACTACATGGGGACTTCCTTTTTTTCCTAAACGGCTGCTTTTCTCACAGAAGTATGCAGTATGTAATGACTGCATGGGGCAAGACCACTCTACTAATTTACAGCTCCTGCCAGTGAAGACAATACAAGTCAGGTCAGTGAAGCACATCTTTCTGGTTTTCCCTTGCAGGGAGCAGTAACAGTTCTACAGCATACACAAATTAGATTACATCCGATAGGCTTGTCATGTCCAGTAGCTCCAGTTTCTAAATCTCACAGGATGCACAAGGTGCAGGTGTGGATTGTTTTACTAAAACACTAAGACCCCATTCACACAGGGGCAACACGACTTGCAGGTCGCCTCAGCGAGGCGACCTGCAAACGACTTCTGTATAGAAGTTTATGCAAGTCGCCCCCGAAGTGGTACAGGAACCTTTTTCTAAGTCGGAGCGACTTGCGTCGCTCCCCTTAGAACGGCTCCATAGCACAGAAAGGGAGGCGACTTGTCAGGGAGGCGACTGTGTGAATGGGGTCTTAGGCTACATTCACAATGAGGCGTGCGGGCGCTGGCAGTACAGCGCCGCTAAATATAGTGCCGCTTTACCAGCACTATTCGGCCACTAGCAGGGCGGTTTTAACCCCCCCCCCCCCCCCCAGCGGCCGAAAAAGGGTTAAAACCGCCCGCAAAGCGCCGCTGCAGTGGCGCTTTGCAGCTCTGCCCCATTGTTTTTAATGGGAAGGGGCACTTTAGGAGCGGTAAATACACCACTCCTTCACCGCTCCAAAAGATGCGGCTTGCAAGACTTTAGACCGCCCTGCAAGCGCACCACTCCCGTGTGAAAGCCCTTGGGGCTTTCACATTGGAGTGCATTGAGCGGCTCTTTCAGAGCGCTTTGCAGGCACTATTTTTAGCACTTTAGCGCCTCAGTGTGAAAACAGCCTTAGCCTCTGTTATGCCTAGATATAATAAAGAGGCTGCCAGTGACAATTTGTAACCTTTTATTGTCTAATGGTGGTGGGGGACAGACACCGAGCAGAGCTGCAGATGGCAGAGGCATTTAAACTGACCACAGTGATCAGGACTTAGCAGCCATGATTATTGTGGTCAGTACATAGGGGGGGATACAGGAAGCGGCAGGATCAGCCAGGTTTTTTGCAGCTTAGAGCCCTTGCACACTGGGGCGGGGAGCGGCATCGGCGGTAAAACGCCGCTATTATTAGCGGCGTTTTACCGTCAGTATGCGGCCGCTAGCGGGGCGGTTTTACCCCCCGCTAGCGGCCGAGAAAGGGTTAAATACCACCGCAAAGCGCCTCTGCAGAGGCGCTTTGCCGGCGGTATAGCCGCACCGTCCCATTGATTTCAATGGGCAGGAGCGGTATACACACACACACACACACACACACACACCACTCCTTCACCGCTCCGAAGATGCTGCTGGCAGGACTTTTTTTACCGTCCTGCCAGCGCATCGCTCCAGTGTGCAAGCCCTCGGGGCTTTCACACTGGAATGAAAGCAGCGGCACGTTCGGGGCGGTTTGCAGGCGCTATTAGCGCAATAGCGCCTGCAAACCGCCCCAGTGTGCAAGGGCTCTTAGAAAAAGGGCAGGTAAGACCACACAAGCACTGCTGTTTAACCCGCTATAAGGGAGCTTTTTTTTAGAGGTTGCAAACACTTTAGGCCTCATGTACACTGCTGCTAGTAAACAGATGTTAAGGAGCAGTTGGGCATTTTTTTCTTCCCCAACTGCTCCTGAACTCTCCTCTATGTTATCTTATCAGTACATGTACACAGGATCCCATCTCTCCTCTGTTATCAGTACATGTACACAGGATCCCCGATCTCTCCTCTGTTATCTTATCAGTACATGTACACAGGATCCCCGATCTCTCCTCTGTTATCTTATCAGTACATGTACACAGGGTCATTTATAGTAGTTTCTAGGCATTTGAATTTAAAGGCTTTTTTTTGGAATGCAAAAAAAAAAAAAAAAAAAGGAAGGGGTTCAGAAGCCGTGTTGAGGCATTTCAAGCACCAAACACTTCTAAATGCGTTAACTCGCATTTCGTTTACTAGAGTTTTTCATTTAAAAATTAAAAAAAAAAAGTTTGTCAAATCGCTTCTAAACGGGACATGTAAATGCGGCAAAACGGATGTTTTAAACATGGGTTATCTGTCAAGTTTAAGTGTCCTGGATACTTTCCGGGTCCATCACATGGCCCAACAACTTATCGGGGGTGTTCTTTCAAATGCAAGAAAATAAATTGCCTACATTACAGGAAGTCCCGAGTTACAAACACAAGAGGGACTGTAGGTTTGTTCGTAAGTCACAGCACTGCATCTGTAAGTGTAACGTCCGCCTGTGCATGGATGTGGGATGTTCAGGGCTCTTGTCATGTTATCTGGGGCTCTTCTGGCCATGCAGTACGGGATGTGTCCGGAGATATCCAGAACCAGCATGGAGCACAAGTGGCCGGCATTTGAGGCTGTTTGTAAGTCGGAGTCGTTCGTAAGTCGGGACTGCCTGTATGACTTGCTCCGCCTTATAAAAAACAGTCCCCCATGGGGCATTGGGGGTTCACAGTTTTGAAATGTTTACATTTGACCACCTTCACATGAGCCCATGATATTTCCTCCGCCGTGAAAGCTCAGGTGCTGCATACAGACACCCACAGACATAGGCACCGGTACTCCAGGATAAGTCGGTATTAAAAGCGTAAAAAAAAACAAGCAATAATTATTTTTTTCATGCAAGTTAAAGTTGTGTTAGTACGCATTGCATACTAGCATATTATGTGAAACTTGCCTTAGAACACAGTCCTAGCGGCAAGCTGTCATGACGGGGCTTCCATCTTCAGTCTCAGGCTGTGTGAGTGGCCAGAGCCACGATGACATCACTCCCAGGCATGCTGCCGTTTAGGGGACAGAACTCTGAAGGAATGGCCTAGGTGGTCGTTCCTTCAGAGCGCATGCACCAGTGAGGTCACTAGCTGCATGTACAGTAAATATCTTGTAAATGGTGCACATCTGCGAGAAATTTACAGTACTTATCCAAAGATGCGGCTTGCAGGAGATTTTTTCTTCTCCTGCCAGCGCACCGCTTCAGTGTGAAAGCCCTCGGGCTCTCACACTGAACAAACAGCGGAGGCGGTTTTCAGGCGGTATTTTTAGCGCAATAACGCCTGAAAACCGCTCCAGTGTGAAAGGGACCTTAGGGTACCACCATTATGTTGCATGTGTGCCAACAGGCTCTACCCAGCCTCTGCGTCTTGGCAGAGCCCCTTGGCCGACTGATCACATCAATAAATTATTATTTTGTGTTCATCACTAGCAATAAACTTTCACTGCCCATTATAATCACTGATAAATAGTTTATGGATTAGGTATTAACAGTATAATAGTTTACCGATTAATAATTGGAATGAACACTGTATAATAGTTTATTGATTGGGATGAACACAATATTACAGTTTATTGATCAGGATGAACAGTAAAATAATTTATTGATCAGCATTTGAGATGAAAATAGTTATGTTCATCCCAACACTGATCAATGAATGAATCACACTGTTCATTCCAACCACTAAAACTACCACACTGAGATCCCCCCCTAATCAATCTATGACACTATTCCAAAAACCCATCAATCACTGTCCATCTCAATCACTCAATCAATTGGTGTTTATTGCAATTCCAGAGCCCCTCGGCCCATTTGAACACACGCAGAGACAGGGGAGCATTTGAACTTGCTTACTAGTAGTCTGTTAAACTCCACGCATGCGCAGATGACCAAGGAAACTGGTCCATGAGCAGATGTGCTGCAGGACATGATTGCTACCTGAGCCCATCTCTACACAAGCACAGAGTGTACACGTGTGGGGGAGAAGGGGAAAGGGGGGGAGGGGAGAGGAGACATGACTTCTCACCTAGGTGATTAAGGCAGGAAGTGCTGCTATGCAGTGAGAACAAAGGACTTTAGAAAAAAATCCCACTGGTAAGAAAAAGGTAAGAGGGGGAGGAGGAAGGGAGGCCCAACATCACCTTTAGGGTGAAGGTCCACTCACTATACAACCTGATTGTACAATCTCATTCAGCTCTACTATTAGGAGGAGCAGAATTTAAACCAAATATATATTCTGCAGCTTACCAATTAGATGTGGTGGCTGCATTAGTTTACTTTCATTAGGCTTTTCCCCTGATGATCTGACCAGTCACACCTCCTGTATTGGATGGCCCCCACTCTGGAGGAAGGTGAACAGGGGGCACAGCAGCATTGTCAGTCTGGGGGGGAGGGGAGTGTTATTGTACTAGCAGATTTAAATACACAGATTGAAGCCAAACTCCAGCTCACACACTTTGTAATCAGTTACAGCACTGCTAGGAAAATCGGTGAGCCAATCACACAAGCAGGAAATGATGTTTCCGGGGAGTGGTCAGTACAAACTCTGTACAGAGCAGCTCAAGGTAGCCATATTGTATTCTCAGAAAATTACATTGACTACACATTAAAAATTACATTTTCAATAACATTCAATTACAATACAATTAGTGTCGCAATTATATGTGCTATATTTTTTCTTTTATGTGCAATTTTTTGCCCCATGAAAGTGGTTACCCTTTAATTGAACAAGCTGGGGTAAAAAGTTGATTGGCTACCATGCACAGCTGCCCCAGATTCTGAGTACACCAGCTTTAGTAAATCTACCCCACTGTGCCCTTAGATCTACAATCACCTATAGGTAAAGGAGCGCTCAGACACACGCATGGAAATGCAACGCACTTTTCTATGCATTGTAGTGTGAATAACAACGTCCATATTCTCATCGCACACGTTGCTGGGTTTGGCAGCAAAGTGAGTGGTGCAGCAACAACCAACTGGCGGCATCACAGATCAATGAGCATTTTTGCAAGAGCACCCCAGAGCAACAAGTACCATTCAAAAGTTTGATAGTAGAATGATCACATCGGACCAGGTGCCACGTTCCGGGGTCACATCTTTGTCAGGCATCAGATGAAGGTGTCTTGCGTGGCTCCGAAATGTTGCAATTGGTCCATTGTGATCATTCTATCAAACTTTTGGATGATACTTGCTGATCTGTGGTGAGCTGGCAAAAATGCACACTGTAGCGATTGGGCCCTTAGATCCACAAGTGTGGATACCACAAATACTGGATGAACCCCTCTGCACACTGCTACATACCCTTTCCAGCAAAACTCTGCAAATAGGGTTGTACCGATAACGTTTTTTTTTTTTTATTTTAAATCAGAGAACGATTACTGATACGTGTACTCAAGTACTCGCCAATACCGATCCTTTGAGGTGCGATTTGATCCCATGAAAAAATGAATGAGCTCAAATCGCACATGACTTCAACAGGAATGCAGTAAGTAGAGCCGGACGATTTTCTCAAAAAAAAAAACCCCCACTCGATTCACGATTCAAATTTTTCTTTTGATGGACACCGCGCCGGTCCTGAGGAACTGCGGGTAGGAGTTTAGGTGAGGTCGCGGCCTAGTCCGCCTAAAAACTCCTGCCCGCAGCTCCTCAGGACTGGTGCAGTGTCAGCACCGGCCCTGGTGGGGGAAAAAAAAAAGCAAAAAGTGATTTGCTAAAAATTTGAATCGATTTGACGTCAACTCCATTCAAGATTCAAATCGATTTTTTCCCCAGCCCAAGCGGTGAGACTCCTGTCCCCCTGTGTGAACAGACTGAAGTCACCGACAAGCCTGGGTTCACATAAGAATCGCACTGCATTCCTGTTCAAAGTGAAGAAATGTTATCAGCACACCAAGGATTCCTCAAAAGGGCCCAAAGTTATATTTTTTCTGCGGTCACATAACTTACAGCAACATTTCAGAGCCACGCGGGGCCCCTTCGTCGGGCAAGGGTTCAAGTCACATGCAATTCTTTGCAGCACAACTCTTTTTATATCATGTAAGGTATCAAATAGCACCGCAAAAAGATAAGAGTATCTGCATAAGTACTCATGCAAATGCTTAGCAACGGCACCAACACCAGTATTGGTGGAACTCTACTTGCAATAAAAACAGGGATGTTTAGTTCACACACATTACAATTGTAGTGTGGGCAGGCACTTACATCTACAATCAACTTTAGGAAAAAGAGTTGCGTGAAAAAGGAGGTGGACAGAAACACGGGCAAGAGACACAAAACGCATGGCTGGAACATTTTTATATGTATAGTGAATGGCCACTTATAGTAGAATTAGGCAAAACGTTTTTTCCTCCCCATTTTGGATACAGTAAGGGAGGTTACCCTGTAAGTATTTTCCATGTCCCATTGTGAAAGATTTCCCTTCACTTCCTGTCCCAAAGCCACACAAGTGGGGGGAAATTCCTGCAAATTAATGGAACCCCTTGAGGACCCCCCAGGTCACCAGAACCAGTGTCCCCACTGGAAAATTTCCCCTCTATTACTTTTCTGGTGACAACCCAAAAGTTTGAGATTGTTACTTTCACTGAAAAAGGTAATCAGGACAAAGAGAGAATCTCCCTAATGGGGGCACAGACAGCAATAAAAACAGATAGGAATCCCAATACCTCTCCACTCTATACAAAACAAAGTTTTGCCTTTAGTTCTACTTTAAAGCCAACTATAGATAAGGGGCCCAACCCCCCAAAAAAATATATATAGGAATGCACAGAAACATATGGAAACAATGCACTGATGGAACATTATGTATGTTGTAGTGTGAACAGGCTCTTAGAACTACAATCAGCTATAAGTAAAGAGCCTCAGGGGAAAAGAAAAAAAAACAAAACAAACACAGACATGCATGGGAGCAGACATGGAAACAATGCACTGCTGGGAACCTATTGCCTCGGTTCCACTGAGCGGATCGGGTCAGTACAGTTTGGAAGGCCTAGAATGGTCCGGCCTATTCAGGTGAGCGTTTCCACTGCAAGTCGGACCGACGGGGGCCATACGTGGGTTTAGAAAAAAATGCCTAGCATGGCGTCACACGTCCACCAATCAGTGGAATGTATCGTAGCTCCGCCCTAACCGAACTGTACCATTTTCTATGGCCCCACATCTGAAGCATGACCGAGAATGGTGCGGTTCAGTTGTATGGGCCGCTTTCATAATGGAAACACTCAAAATAACGTACTAAACCGATCTGCTCAGTGGAGACGAGGCATAAGTGTATTGTACTGAGAATTGTTCCTTAGATTTAAAAATCTACTAAAGGTAAAGGGACCTCCCCACTGATTACTGATGGATGGTTCACCCTTCTTCTGCATGGAAACAATGCACAGAAACAAGATGCACTGCACACCTTTCTATGAGTTGTAGTGTGAATGGGCCCTTAAATCTACAATCTATATTATAGATAGTTAAAGGGCCCAACCCATTGATTACTGATGCATGGATGGTTCAGAGTACAGATGAATGGATGGTTCACCCTTCTGTATGGTAAAAAGGAATGCACAGAAACCAGATTCACCATGTGCACATTTTATGTATATAATATAATTGGGCTCTCGGGTCTACAATCAAACTAAAAAGGCAGCCCACCCCGCTTATTACAGATGAATGGATGGTTCACACTCCTGCATGAAAAAAAAAAAAATGTACAGAAGATGCACAACTTTCTATGGGTGTTGTAGTGTGAATGGGCCCTTAGATCTACAATCAACTAGAGGCAGTTAAAGGGCCCAAACCACTGATTATAGATGAATGGATGGTTCAGAGTACAGATGAATGGATGGATAGCTAACCTTTCTGTATAGGGAAAAAAGGAATGCACAACAAGCTACACTGTGTGTACATTCTTATGAGTCGTAGTGTAAGATCTACAATCAACTATACGTAAAAGGCATAATAAAAATGAAACACAAACACAATGCACCGCAGGCACATTTATATGCATATCATAGTGCGAGACACTCAAATCTACTACAAGGGACCGCCCCCCCCCCGCGGGCAAGTACAGGGACCGCTCCCCCCCCCTGCGGGCAAGTACAGGGACCCCCCCCCCGCGGGCAAGTACAGGGACACCCCCCCCGCGGGCAAGTACAGGGACCCCCCCCCCCGCGGGCAAGTACAGGGACCCCCCCCCCGCGGGCAAGTACAGGGACGACCCCCCCCCGCGGGCAAGTAACCCCCCCCCGCGGGCAAGTACAGGGGACCCCCCCCGCGGGCAAGTACAGGGACCCCCCCCCCCGCGGGCAAGTACAGGGACCCCCCCCCCCGCGGGCAAGTACAGGGACCCCCCCCCGGCGGGCAAGTACAGGGACCCCCCCCCGGCGGGCAAGTACAGGGACCCCCCCCCGGCGGGCAAGTACAGGGACCGCTCCCCCCCCCTGCGGGCAAGTACAGGGACCGCTCCCCCCCCCCTGCGGGCAAGTACAGGGACCGCCTGCCGCCCCCCCCCGCGGGCAAGTACAGGGACCGCTCTCCCCCCCGAGGGCAAGTACAGGGACCGCTCTCCCCCCCCCCCCCGCGGGCAAGTACAGGGACCGCTCTCTCCCCCCCCCCCCGTGCGGGCAAGTACAGGGACCGCTCTCCCCCCCCCCCCCCCGCGGGCAAGTACAGGGACCGCTCTCTCCCCCCCCCCCCGCGGGCAAGTACAGGGACCGCTCTCTCCCCCCCCCCCCCCCGCGGGCAAGTACAGGGACCGCTCTCTCCCCCCCCCCCCGCGGGCAAGTACAAGGACCGCTCTCCTCCCCCCCGCGGGCAAGTACAGCGCTCTCCCCCCCCACGGGCAAGTACAGGGACCGCTCTCCCCCCCCCCCCCCCCCCGCGGGCAAGTACAGGGACCGCTCTCTCCCCCCCCCGTGCGGGCAAGTACAGGGACCGCTCTCCCCCCCCGCGGGCAAGTACAGGGACCGCTCTCCCCCCCCCCCCGCGGGCAAGTACAGGGACCGCTCTCCCCCCCCCCCCCCGCGGGCAAGTACAGGGACCGCTCTCCCCCCCCCCCCCCGCGGGCAAGTACAGGGACCGCTCTCCCCCCCCCCGCGGGCAAGTACAGGGACCGCTCTCCCCCCCGCGGGCAAGTACAGGGACCGCTCTCTCCCCCCCCGTGCGGGCAAGTACAGGGACCGCTCTTCCCCCCCCCCCCGCGGGCAAGTACAGGGACCGCTCTCTCCCCCCCCCCCCCCCGCGGGCAAGTACAGGGACCGCTCTCCCCCCCCCCCCCCGCGGGCAAGTACAGGGACCGCTCTCTCCCCCCCCGCGGGCAAGTACAGGGACCGCTCTCCCCCCCCCGCGGGCAAGTACAGGGACCGCTCTCCCCCCCCCCGCGGGCAAGTACAGGGACCGCTCTCCCGTCCCCCCCCCCGCGCGGGCAAGTACAGGGACCGCTCTCCCGTCCCCCCCCCCGCGCGGGCAAGTACAGGGACCGCTCTCTCCCCCCCCCCCCCGCGCAAGTACAGGGACCGCTCTCCCCCCCCCCCCCGCGCGGGCAAGTACAGGGACCGCTCTCTCCCCCCCCCCGCGCAAGTACAGGGACCGCTCTCTCCCCCCCGCGCGGGCAAGTACAGGGACCGCTCTCTCCCCCCCCCGCGGGCAAGTACAGGGACCGCTCTCTCCCCCCCCCCCCGCGGGCAAGTACAGGGACCGCTCTCTCCCCCCCACCCCGCGGGCAAGTACAGGGACCGCTCTCTCCCCCCCCCCCCCCGCGGGCAAGTACAGGGACCGCTCTCTCCCCCCCCCCCCCGCGGGCAAGTACAGGGACCGCTCTCCCCCCCCCCGCGGGCAAGTACAGGGACCGCTCTTCCCCCCCCCCGCGGGCAAGTACAGGGACCGCTCTCCCCCCCCCGCGGGCAAGTACAGGGACCGCTCCCCCCCCCCCCGCGGGCAAGTACAGGGACCGCTCTCCCCCCCCGCGGGCAAGTACAGGGACCGCTCCCCCCCCCCGCGGGCAAGTACAGGGACCGCTCTCCCCCCCCCCCCCCGCGGGCAAGTACAGGGACCGCTCCCCCCCCCCCTGCGGGCAAGTACAGGGACCACTCAATCCGCGCGCAAGTACAGGGACCGCTCCCCCCCCCCGCGGGCAAGTACAGGGACCGCTCCCCCCCCCCCGCGGGCAAGTACAGGGACCGCTCCCCCCCCCCCCCCGGGCAAGTACAGGGACCGCTCTCCCCCCCCGCGGGCAAGTACAGGGACTGCTCTCCCCCCCCCGCGGGCAAGTACAGGGACTGCTCTCCCCCCCCCGCGGGCAAGTACAGGGACTGCTCTCCCCCCCCCGCGGGCAAGTACAGGGACCGCTCCCCCCCCCCGCGGGCAAGTACAGGGACCGCTCCCCCCACCCTGCGGGCAAGTACAGGGACCGCTCCCCCCACCCTGCGGGCAAGTACAGGGACCGCTCCCCCCCCCCCGCGGGCAAGTACAGGGACCGCTCCCACCACCCTGCGGGCAAGTACAGGGACTGCCTGCCGTCCCCCCCCCCCCCGGCAAGTACAGGGACCACCCCCCACAACATATAGTACAGGGATATGCAGTCAGCAGACCTCCAGCTGCTGCAGAACTACAAGTTCCATGAGGCATAGCAAGACTGGCAGCCACAAGCATGACACCCAGAGGCAGAGACATGATGGGACTTGTAGTTTTGCACATCCCTGTTATGGTGGTAGGAGGATATTGGATAAGATGGCATTAGATACAAGGGCTGTACTTGGTTGACTCTTCCCATCACTGCTGGGAGATTCCAAAGGTTGTACAACCAGATTGTAAGGTGTGTGTGGTCGCCTGTAGGGAGGGGGGAGGAGTTCAGGATCCACACACCAGAAATCTGATTGGCTGCTCCAATACAATGCGGCCGCTCAGCTCTCCATCCAGCACCACGTGCGTGGGGGGGTGTGTCACGTGGTCCCGGGCTGGTTGCTATGGGAGATGGCGGGCCTATAAACAATAACAGCGGTCGCCCCTGGCAACACCCCCCCCCCCCCCTTCATGTGCGGGTCAGAGGCGGCCCGCCCAGCCTGTAGGGAAGGCCCGTCCCCCGGAAGCCGCTCCGCTCTTTGTTCTGCGGCCTCGTGGTGCCGGGCAGGCGGGCGGGCGGAGAGGGGGGAGGGGGCCGCACGGCATGCCGGGATATCCCGCGCTCTCTCTCTCTGGGTCTCACCTGCTTCGGGCTCGGCGCTGCTCTCGGCGGGCTCGGGGCTCAGGCAGTCGCGGCACACGGAGTGCAGGCAGGGCAGCAGCTGCGGCTCCCGCTCGGCGCTCAGTCGGGCCTGGCACACCCCGCAGTTCTCCAGAGACTCCGGTCCGTCCGCCTCGGCCCCGCCGCTCTCCCCGTTATTGGTGGTGGCGGTAGCCGCGGCGGCGGAGACTGAGGCGGCCGCGCTCCTCTTCTCACGGGTGGCGGAGGCCGACATGGTGTGTCCTCGGGCGGGCGGTATAGGGGCGAGGGGGGCGGCTGGTTCTCCGGCTGGCGGATGGATACGGGCGAAGCACCTCTTCCTCACACAGAACCGCGCGGAAAGAAGAATCCCCCCAACACACCGACCGGAGGAACAATCAATAAAGAGTGCGTGCCCTCACGGCGTGATGGCGTCACATGGACGGGAAAAGGGGGCGGGGACATGGCTCCAAGGGCGCCAAGTGCGCGGCAAGCTGGCTGAGGGGCCGGAACTACTTTCTGATCCTCAATTCCCTCCGCGCCTCACAGAGACCGCATCACTCCAGTCACAGGACAGAGCGCGCCCTTTTCTGTGTGACTGGAAGAAGGCCGTGTTATTCACTGATCAATACTGTGTACACCCCAATCACTGATCAATACTGTGTACACCACAATCACTGATCAATACTGTGTACACCCCAATCACTGATCATTACTGTGTACACCCCAATCACTGATCATTACTGTGTACACCCCAATCACTGATCAATACTGTGTACACCCCAATCGCTGATCAATACTGTGTACACCCCAATCATTGATCAATACTATATACACCCCAATCACTGATCAATACTGTGTACACCCCAATCACTGATCAATACTGCGTATATCCCAATCACTGATCAATACTATATACACCCCAATCACTGATCAATACTGTGTACACCCCAATCACTGGTCAATACTATGTACACCCTAATCATTGATCATTACTGTGTACACCCCAATCATTGATAAATACTGTGTACACCACAATCACTGATCAATACTGTACTGTGTACACCCCAATCACTGGTCAATACTGTGTACACCCCAATCACTGATCAATACTGTGTACACCCCAATCATTGATCAATACTATATACACCCCAATCACTGATCAATACTGTGTACACCCCTATCACTGATCAATACTGTGTACACCCCAATCACTGATCACTACTGTACACTCCAATCACTGATCAATACTATATACACCCTAATCATTGATTATTACTGTGTACACCCCAATCACTGATCAATACTGTGTACACCCCAATCACTGATCGATACTGTGTACACCCCAATCACTGATTATTACTGTGTACACCACAATCACTGATTATTACTGTGTACACCACAATCACTGATCAATACTGTGCACACCACAATCACTGATCGATACTGTGTACACCCCAATCACTGATCAATACTGTGCACACCACAATCACTGATCAATACTGTGTACACCCCAATCACTGGTCAATACTGTGTACACCCCAATCACTGATCAATACTGTGTACACCCCAATCACTGATCAATACTATGTACACCCCAATCACTGATCAATACTGTGTACATCCCAATCACTGGCCATTACTGTGTACACCCCAATCACTGATCAATACTGTGCACACCACAATCACTGATCATTACTGTGTACACCCCAATCACTGATCAATACTGTGTACACCCCAATCACTGGTCAATACTATGTACACCCCAATCACTGATCAATACTATGTACACCCCAATCAGTGGTCAATACTATGTACACCCCAATCACTGGTCAATACTGTGTACACCCCAATCACTGATCAATACTGTGTACATCCCAATCACTGGCCATTACTGTGTACACCCCAATCACTGATCAATACTGTGCACACCACAATCACTGATCAATACTGTGTACACCCCAATCACTGATCAATACTGTGTACACCCCAATCACTGGTCAATACTATGTACACCCCAATCACTGATCAATACTATGTACACCCCAATCAGTGGTCAATACTATGTACACCCCAATCACTGATCAATACTGTGTATACCACAATCACTGAGCAATACTGTGTACACCCCAATCACTGATCAATACTGTGTACACCCCAATCACTGATCAATACCGTGTACACCACAATCACTGAGCAATACTGTGTACACCCCAATCACTGATCAATACTCTGTATACCACAATCACTGATCAATGCTGTGTACACCCCAATCACTGATCAGTACTGTGTACACCCCAATCACTGATCAATACCGTGTACGCCCCAATCACTGATCAATGCCGTGTACACCCCAATCACTGATCAATGCCGTGTACACCCCAATCTCTGATTAATGCTGTGTACACCCCAATCTCTGATCAATGCTGTGTACACCCCAATCACTGATCAATACTGTGTACACCCCAATCACTGATCAATACCGTGTACACCCCAATCACTGATCAATGCTGTGTACACCCCAATCACTGATCAATACTGTGTACACCCCAATCACTGATCAATGCTATGTACACCCCAAAAACTGATCAATACTGTGTACACCCCAATCACTGATCCCTGCATTTTAAGCGCAATGCACTCCTGATCCCTGCATTCTGAGCATAATGCACCGGTGAACCCTGCATTCTCTGCATAAGGCACTCCTAAACCCTACACTCTCTTGTAATACTTATTTTATTTTTGTACTGAGTAAAAATATTTTATAAAACACTTTATTCATGTTGTTCAAGTAGATCTCCATCTCTTAAAGGTTGTCTTCTCCTGCTCTTGAGGAACCCTGGGTGAGAAATGTTGCTCTATAATGCCCTCCTTTCAGTTGATTCACCCAAAATTGAAAAATTGTGGGAACACTGGATAGGGGATATCTTCTCTCTGGACCGGGAGACCTGGGAAGACTGTTTGGAACAGGGACCAAAACTTGTAATTTCCACTAATAAAATCAAATTTCTTCACCGGGTGTACTTTACTTCCTCAAGGCTCCACTAAGTGTTCCCTGAACAAGACCCTCACTGTGCCCGTTATAGACTCCAACTGGGATCGTACTTGCATATGTTCTGGGATTTCCCTTCTATTGTGTCCTATTGGAAGGCTATCTTTGATGAGATACAGTAAATCTTGGGTTACAAGTTACCAAATCGCCCACTGCTTCTTTGGCCCTATTAGGGATTCCAGATGATGAGCAGCGCTCCCATCATTCTAAACTACTAATATCATATCTCCTTTATTATGCTAAGAAAGAAATTCTGATGAAATGGTTGTCCTCAGTCCCACCTGAAGTGTCCTCTTGGGAGGTTAAGGTGAACGTGGCTCTTCCATTTAAATGAGATGCCCATGGAAATTTGAAAAAGTATGGTCCCCCTGGACCCTGATCTGAAAAGTTTCCCACTATGACAAAGTCGGTTTCTTTGGGTAGTATTGCATATACTGTACTCATGATTGGTATAACTAATTTTGTTTCACTGTCTACTGGTTCTGCGGTGGTCATGTTTGCCTGTCAAGATAGGCTATGTGTGTATCTTCCCTTATCTAACATTGTACGGACCTTTGGTTAGTATTTTTTATGCTGTATTGCTTATTTGGAAATAAAGCACCTATGTAAAGAAAATTCTCATATTTTGTCACAATTTTTGTGAAACATCGCTCCAATCTTCCGGTTCCTGTATGAGGGGCTTTCCCTCGGCACACTGACCATGGGGGGGCGCGTGTCTGTCACCACCACCATTCACAGAGTGCCTTTTATCTTTTCAATAAATATAAGACATTCGTGATTGGAAGAAACTTCTATCCCATCCAACCATAGAATGCTTTCCTGACGGCTCCATGTCAGCACAGCTGGGTATGGGCTCCACGCCCCCCATGCCTCCAGGGCTTAACTCATATAAATTTGAGCCCACCTACAGCCTCTGCTTTCTTCTTTTTTCCTCCTATGCACAGGACCTAGGTGTGCTCCTCTACCTGGTCTAAAGGTCCGTCCATGTGTGGATTAGACTGGACGTAGTCCCTGGTGTCTCGGCTAAATGACCCATAATCCAGGGATACAGTACTCTGCATAACAGGTACTCAAAAGTAATACTTTGTCTGTTGACACATGGCAATAACCTGCTGGTGGCTTCTCATGTTTACTTTACTATTGTGCCAACCCCCTAAAAAGACCAGCATTTCCAGAGAAGGTAGAAGAGTCACATGTGGATGACTACTGGAGCCAGCTATGGCCTGTTGAGATATGGGATATCCTTTTATATTTCTATGTGCTCTCCAGTTTTTCACCAAAAAAAAAGGGGGGAGAAGCATGTTGATGATGTCTACAATTCCCTTGGCTTGTGTACATTACAGAATATTATTTTAATTCTGTTGAAAATTCCTACCTTTTTGATACTGTTCTGACCAAATGTTTTCATTATGTCCTGATTCCTGGCAGGCCAAGGTTTAGCTCATGAACCACCTGGTGAATCAGGGCTGTAGATGGAGGCTTCAGTCTCCCTCTAGCAGTGGTTAACCCTTTAGGGTTTGTTTACTAAGCAAACTATTTTACTGCATTTAATTATTTCGCAAAACCCTGTGGAAAGGTTATCTATTGGTAATTACCAGTCTCAGAGCAAACAGCCCTCTTCAGACTCTTCAATAAAGACGACGTGGATGAACATGGCTGTATGAGTCTTGCTTTTATATGGTTGTATGTTTTGGCAATGACCAGTCTAATAGCCTTTCCCAGGCAAATCAGCCTCTTCAGACTCTCCAAAGGGGAAGATGTGGAGGAACATGACTGTGTGAATCTTGCTTTGATTAAGCAACCAGAGATGAGGATGATGATACCTAACAGGTTGTCTTATTTATTAAACAAGTGGCCAATACACTCAAAGGAGTTATTCCCACTTACCCTGTGAAGGGGTTTAATTCTCTGACAAGGAGCAGTCTCACAGCTTTCCCAAGCAAAACATCCCTATTCACACTCTATAAGAGGAATACACGGATGGGCATGACAGTATGTATCCCACTGGCTCAAGCAGCCAGGGATAAGGATGACACATAATAGGATGTCACATTCAATAAACACAATAATACACTCTAAAGGAGTGGTTTCTGCTCACCCTTTGAAAGGGTTATCTGCTCTGGCAATGAGAAGCTGCCTAGGTGAAACCAGGTGAAACAGCCCATTTTCCGAATTTCCGGATGGACATGACTGCATAGTTCTGCTTTATTCAAGCAACCAAAAATAAGGATGATGACATCTAACAGGTTGTCACATTCATTAAGCCTGTGGTCAATACACTCGAAAGGAGTGTTTCCACTCACCCTGTGAAAGGGTTACCGAGCAGTCTCCAAGCCTTCCCAGGAAAGCAATCGGCTTCAGATTCTTCCAAAGAGAAGACAGACGAGCATGCCTGCAAGAATGTTGCCTTGCTCAAGCAACCAAGGATAAAGATGACGACAACACCTAACCGGTTGTCACATTCATTAAGCTTGTGGTCAATACACTCTAAAGGATTTGTTTCCACACACTCTCATATATGGTGCCAATGAGTAGTCTCAGAACCTCCTCAGGCAAATTAACCCTTGTCAGCTTCTTCCCAAGTAGAGATGAATGAACATGTGATTCCTACTTTGTTCAGGCAAGCTGTGATTAAGATGATGGTGACCAAGTTGTCACAATTAAGCATATGGTCAAGATATCCTTTTTGAGAACTGGTGCCCAAAACTGAACTGCATTTTCCAGATGAGGTCTTACTAATGATTTGTACAGGGGCAAAATGATATCTCTCTCTCTGGAGTCCATACGTCCCTTAATACAAGAAAGAACTTTTCTCGCTTTGGAAACCGCAGCTTGGCATTGCATGTTATTATTGAGCTTATGATCTACCAAAACCCCCAGATCCTTCTCCACTATGGATCCCCCAGTTGTACTCCCCCTAGTATGTATGATGGATGCATATTCTTAGCCCCCAAGTGCATAACTTTACATTTATCAACATTAAACCTCATCTGCCACATAGTCGCCCAATTAGACAGTGCAGAGGTTGGCTTGTAAATTGGAGACATCCTGTAAGGACGTTATTCCACTGCATAGCTTGGTGGCATCTGCAAAGACTGAAATGGTACTTTTCATCCCAGACCCAATATCATTTATAAATGTATTAAAACAGTAAGGGTCCCAACACTGAACCTTGGGGTACACCACTGATAATCTTAGACCATTTAGAGCAAGAATCATTAACCACTACTCTCTGAATTCATTTTTTTAGACAGTTTTCTATCCATTTACAATTTGATCTTTCCAAGCCTGTAGACTTTACCTTACACATGAGCCGTGTGTGGGGAACTGTATCAAACGCTTTTGCAAAATTCAAGTATACCTTGTCCACAACCACCTCTCTGTCCAAGTATATCTTGTCCACAGCCACCCCTCTGTCCAAGGTTTTGCTCACCTTTTCATAAAAAGCAATCAGCTTTGTTTGACAACTTCTGTCTTTCATTAATCCATGCTCGCTACTGCCTAAAATATTTTTTCCAGCAAGAACTCATCTATGTGGTCTTTTATTAACCTCTTCCCGCCCACGCCATAGCCGAAAGACGGCTACAGTGTGGGCCAAAAATGACAGGAGTGCATCCTTGTATGTCCTCCTGTGCATGAGCTGCCTGTGCGCCCTCTGCCCCTTATCATGTGATCAGCTGTCAGCCAATGACAGCTGATCACGTGATGTAAACAGAGCCGGTAATCGGCTTCTTTTTCCCTCTCTGTAAGCACGAGGAGAAAAAAAAATGCCTATTACCGTCTGGAGTAAACGGGACATCGGTTTCACACACTCCAGACCCACTGCTGTTAAGCAGTGCCCACCAGTGCCACCTACCAGTGTATATCAGCAGTACCACCAATTAATGCCCACCAGTTGCAGTCATTAACGAGTCCCTAAAAATGAGAAGCAATGGCTTTGAAATGGAGGAATGCATTCCTCTTGCCGTCACTTGTCTCAAGCAGCAAATACGAATTCTTTAATGCCTGAGGGTTTAGAATGGGATGTTCCACAAGCTAATATAGAAGTTTGATAGTCAGGTGTCCACAAACATATATATATGTAGCGCTGGTAGATTTTCAATCTACTGCTTATAGGTAAATTTAGTGGGTTATCTGTTATACATAGTCAGATTTGCCTCTGTTCCAGCTTGGGTGAGTTGCATGTAGTTTCACACTGTACCTGTGGGTGTCGTTGTCACCATGGGTCGGTGTTGGAAAGGCAACACGTTGAAGCATATGAGTGCTCCTCTGTCCCGGGGATAACTCGGTGGAGGTGGTCCTCCGAGTTGCATTCTGGGAGAGGGTATTTATGGGCCAGACGCCATGTTTTAGGGTTCGTTTCGTTCTCCTGGCCGACAGGTATGTGCTAGGAGTACTACCTCGTGGTCCTCCGATCGGGAGGCCCACGTCGCTGCGGTGTGTGGGTGGGCCCAGAGGTCTGTCTGGGGCCTACCACAGCAGCAGAGGAATGGTCTTGGGCTGTCTGTCCTACGGGAAGAAGCTGGACAACTGGGAAGATCCCAGGGGAGGATCCGTCACGGAAGGATCATGCAGAGAGCTGGATCCTTCCTTCCTGTGGCAGAGGATCGTACGGGTTTTGTTCCAATCAAGTCTGTGGCAGAGACTTTTGTTCGTGCTGCGTACTGGCTGCTAGGTTAGTGAGGGAAACCTATCCAGGCGGGCAAAGATTCAACTCTACAGAGAAAGTATATTCATCTACAAGTTTCAATTCCAAATACTACACTAAGAAAAGGTATTTGAACTTCCCTGCAACTCTCCTTCTACCTCTTTCCTGCTACTTCCTTCAATCTACGTTTATTAAAGCATTGGAAAAGATACCCAAGTGTCCGGTGCCTACATTGTTTGGTGTTAAACTCAACAGGACCCTACACCCGGTTCTGGTGAAATAGAGGTAACGAAGGTGACGGTAACAGCCCGCTTTAAACCAGCAGCTCCACCGTGAGTTATTGCTACATATATTTTTGCATTAAATTACTTTTGAGTTTTGCAAAAAACAAAATACAAACAACACCTGGAAGGAGTAAAGAAACATGGCGTAGTGTAAGAAAAGGAGATAGTAAGTGTATCTACAGCAAGGTGGCAGCACAAAAAGACCGTAACATAGCATCTGGTTATTTTTAATCTTGAACACAGGACACTTGAAATGCTCTATATAACAGCTGGGAATTTTGAGGTGCCAATAACTTTAGTCGTAATCACATACTAAAATTCAATCACTTTATTCATATATTTCATATTAATAAGTAAGGAAAATATATAGAGACATATTAAAAACATGGAAATAATTAACGTTTGATATCCAAATAGTAGATTCATTACAATTGCCTGTCATGGTGTAGCAATCCTGACATGTTTCACCACTTCGTAGGCTTCCTCAGGGTATATGTGCTACCACACCAAAGTTGGCACTTGGTTACATTAACACTGAATCCGCAGGGATTGTTCAAACAAGGGTTCAAATCTGAATTTCACATCAGGCAGGAGGAAGAGAAAGGTTTCCCACCCCATGGGCAAATGGAGAAGCTGTTATACAGTTATCTGCAGGGGGGGGCAATCAAAGCAGGTAAGGGGGCTTTGGTATGGCCTGAACACAGACCCACCAAGAGATCAAACTTTGAAACAGCCCTCAATAAGGGGGGCCAGTCCGAAGGATACTTTCAAGAGGGATGAAAAAGCTTTCAATGCTTTGTGCACTGGTGTGCAGTCATGTTGGAACAGGAAGGGGCCATCCCCAAACCGTTCCCACAACGTTGGGAGCATGAAATTGTCCAAAATGTCTTGGTATGCTACTGCAGCTGCTAGCATGACCTCACAAATGCTCTTCTGGAAGAATTGTCAAACATTCCCATAGACACACTCCTAAACCTTGTGGACGGCCTTCCCAGAAGAGTTGAAGCTGTTATAGCTGCAAAGGGTGGGCCAACTCAATATTGAACCCTACGGACTAAGACTGGGATACTATTAAAGTTCATGTGCGTGTAAAAGCAGGTGTCCCAATACTTTTGACACTATAGTGTACACGTTTACACTTTTAATAAACGTTAATAAACTGTTAATACGCTGTTACACTGTTAATAAACATCATATGAACCATACATCAAAGTTGTAGTTTTTTGGACACCGGTGCTCCTTCTATCCTACCCAGATAGTACAATCCCACGGATCCACACCTTCTCAGCATAAGGGGGACTGCGAGTGATGGAATTTGCCCAGCTGAAATGGGCACAAACTTCTTTATAGTATACCTGCTCTGGTCTTTTGAAGTATTTTTTGCTGGGAGAAAATGCTCTTGTCTGTAAGGGTCAAAGCTTTTCTAGTTTATGGAGGGCAAGATGGCCCCCACTCGACTTTATGCCCTTGGAGGACCGAAGCGACATCTGACGTCATGTCCGCCTCTAGGCCTTGAAGGGTCTTAAATGTAAAATGTCATTTTTTTTTTTGCTTTTAAGTCTAAATGTGAGATCTGAGATCTTTTTGACCCCAGATCTCACAATAAAGAGGACCTGTCATGCTTATTTCTATTACAAGGGATGTTTACACTCCTTGTAATAGAAATAAAAGTGATCAAAACTTTTTGTTTTAAAGTAACAGTGTAAAAATCAAAAATAAAAAGTAAAATAAATAAGAAAAAAAAAAAAAATGAAAGTGCCCCATAACTCTGAGCTCGCGCACAGAAGCGAGCCCATACGTAAGTCATGCCCACATAAGTAAACGGTGTTCAAACCACGCATGTGAGGTATTGCCACGATCATAAAAGCGAGAGCAATAATTCTAGCACTAGACCCCCACTGTAACTCTAAACAGGTAACCTGTAAAAAGTTTTAAAGTGTGACCTATGGAGATTTTTAAGTACTTTAATTTGTCAACATTCCACGAGTGTGTGCAATTTTGAAGCATGATATGTTAGGTATCTATTTACTCACCGTAACATCATCTTTCTCATTATACCAAATTGGGCTAATTTTCCCTGTTTTTTTAACTCATGAAAGCGTATTTTTTCCCCAAAAAATTGGGTTTTAAAGACCACTGCGCAAATACAGCGTGACATAAAATATTGCAACAACCGCCATTTTATTCTCCGTTCACTTCCGGGTTATCTATCATTTTTGGTTCCCATCACTCGAGACCAAAATGAGGCTTGGGATACTCTTTTGGTATCGCCGCCATTTTGGTGGTGACGTCCAATAGAGGACCTTGCCAGCTTCCTCGGGCGCCATTTTGTTGGCGTCATAAGATGCAAAATGCTCAGTCCCATTCTCTTGCTGCGGTGTCCCCATACGGCGATTACAACAGCAGGATTTAATATTATATTACGGAACTTATTTAATTATTAAGTTTAGTCTAATTGTGCTTTTGGATATTCTCTGTCTAATTAGCATAGTGGAGCACGGCCTAGAGCACATTGTCTGACATACATCCACATTGAGTCTTGAGTCACAAATCAAAGTGAGGCTTGATCTGCAAGCCATGGGCGCCATCTTTACTAACCGGAAGTGATCTGTTTATGTTTTTTTGGCAGACATGGAGCTGGCCCTCATTTGTGGTGATTATTTACCTTATAAATACGCAGTGGCTGCCGTGGACCAGCACCCCAGAGGATGCCTTATTAGGACGAAACGTCGGGACGGGCTCTGCTGATGCCACTGTGTTGCTTTGATTTTATCCAAATGCTTTTAATGTCTTCTCTAATGAGAGTGACCATTTTATCATTCTTTCAAATAAATGTTTTACTCTTAAACGGAATCACACTATGTGGCCCAATTTTTTCTCCTTTTTGCCATATGCCATATTGAGAGGAACCACTCACGAATTCTGGTCACTATCTCTATGGTGGATACCCACTGATGTCAAAATTGTCACAGATCCCTACCTGATTTGGTTTACATTGAAAGTTGTGGTTGCTGTACCTGCTTGGGTGTGCTACACCAAAAGCTTGGTTGACTCATCAGGCATATGCCTAGTTGGGTTCAACCTGTCTGGTAAGCCTCTTTCCTTACGGTGGTGGATTATCTACAGACAACCAGTTCACACAGATTCACAGTTACTATACGCACTTTATATGCACTAACACGGTTTATGTTATTTTATCACTATTGCTGTGTAATTTTACTGTTGTGTTTTGCACATTTATTTACCATATCTACTTTATATTGGGATAATTTTTCTGCCTATTCCATCCTCATTAGCGCTGCACTATACTACTTTATTTGTTTACTCGTTCACAGATTATCTGATGTGCTGGCAGCTACCAACATTTGTATAAGACAGCGCATTTTTTTTTCACATTTTTTGTATACGATGCTTTAAAATTTTTCACAGGTTACATGTTTAGAGTTACAGAGGAGGTCTAGTGCTAGAATTATTGCTCTCACTCTAATGCCCTGTACACAAAAAAAGATACTGCCATCCATTTGGCCAAACAGGACATTAAAAAAGCCTTCACAGTAGGCAGCTTCCTTCATCTATCGTAGATGGAAGGATCAGGCCTTTCTCTGACATTTGTTATGTACAAGTTTAAAATAGTATGCTAGAAAAATTACTTAGAACCCCCAAACACATATATAAGACCCACCCCCTAATGGACGAACAAAGATCAAAAAAAAAAAAAAGAAAAAAGGAAGGAAAGATCACAATGCTTGAAATTGATTACTGGGATGTTAAAGTCAAAGCTCATAATTCAGATATGCAAAACCTAGAAGTTTATGTGGTTAACCCCAATACCCAAATATCTTAATACCACCAAACATAATGTGTGATCTTACATATAGGGACTAGGCTTTATTCAAAAAGGCATTTATATCCCATTCTGCATTAATCCCCCAAGGTTGGTAAGATTGGAGTTCGTATATCCAATATGTTTCGAGTTGTGAAACCCCTCTGGTTAACGCTCCACCTCTCCATGGGGGCATGTAGCTGTCAATCCCCAAGAAGCTGGTACCTTCAGGGTTAAGATCATGATGTTCCCTGTAGTGTCTTGGGACCGTATGTTTAACGTCTCCACTTTTTATTTTGGAGATATGCTCCCCTACTCTAATTGAAAAGGTACGGGTGGTACGTCCAATATATTGCTTCCCACATGGACATGTTATCAGATAGACAACATATCTTGAGGCACAAGTGTGAAAACCTTTTATCTGGTAGACACGATTGGTGACAGTGGAGCTAAATTCCAATGTTTTGGACATGCCACTTATATTGTGGCAGCATACAACACATTTTTTGCAAGGATAATACCCTTTCAGATTATGAAAGAAGGAAGGGCGAACAGGAGGGTTAATTATATTTGGAGCGATTTTACTTTGTAATGAGGGTACTTCCCTAAATGTGACTTTAGCATGTTCAGGTAGTAACACCTTATCCGTTTTCAGGACATCCCAATGTCTGTTCAGTATAGTTTTGATATCCTTATGTTGTACTGAATATGAAATTTGAATGGCCCATTTATAAGAATTATCTCGATCTTTAGGTGGACGATCCAACAACAAAGAACTCCTATCAGTCTCTAAAACTTCCTGGTATTGTGAGTGTACAGACATTGGGTTATACCCCTTATCCAGAAACTTTTTTGACAAGATCAAAGCCTGTTTTTTAAAAGTCTCTGTGTCCTTACAATTCCTACGAAGTCTTAAGAATTGACTTCTTGGGACGATCAATGGGAATAAATCGATTTCTGTCAGTTGGCTTAAAAAACGTTTAAAACTGGAAACGTCCAGAATTAATCGTGATTTTTATATCCAAAAATTGTACCTGAGTGGAACTAAGTTTGTAGGTCAAGGAAATTCCTCGATCGTTGGAATTCAATGTGGAAAGGAAGGACTTTAGAGATTCAGGGCTGCTGTCCCACAGGAGGAGGATGTCGTCTATGTACCTGGCTCATAGTACCAGGGAGGAACCACCCTCATGATAGATGACATCCTCCCCCCACTTGGCCATGAACAGATTGGCGAGGCTGGAGGCAAACTTTGCCCCCATAGCCACGCCTCTCTGTTGAATAACATTTTTTAAAGCATCACCTATGGAGATTTATAAGTACTGAAGTTTGGCGCCATTCCACAAGTGTGAGCAATTTTAAAGCGTGACATGTTAGGTATCTATTCACTCGGCGTAACATCATCTTTCACAATATACAAAAAAAAAAATCAGGCAACAACCATCATTTTATTCCACAGGGTGTCTGCTAAAATTATATATAATTATTATATATTGTTTTTAAGGTAATTTACTATATTTTCAAAATCTGTACTCAAGCAGGTGGCTTAACGGACAAATTGCTAGAGCTTGAAGTTATAACTTCCAACCAGTAATTTCACAGTAAATAGATAAATAATAAATTATTATGTTATGACATATAGCATAATAATATATGATTTAGCTTGTACCTTTTCAACACAATCCGTTTCTCCCTCTTAACTGTGTGAGAAAAACATGGGATTGTGGGTAAATCTTATACACATAAACCCATGCTTTTTCCTTCTAGTTAAGAGGGCTGGGCTGGAAGGGAGTATTTGTCTTTTAGACACACGCCCCCTTCTATGACACTGCAGTGAGAGGCGTACCTCCACTGCAGCTTTTTTATTGGACAGCTGGGACCAATGATACTTTACCATTGGTCTATGACTCCAAGCTGTTCATTGAGCTCAGTGCCTCTGACAAGAAGTGAGGAGAGGCACTGTGAGCTCATCCTCAATCTGCTGCAAACAGAGTGTTCCAGCTTGTATTTAAAGTGGCCGCTCTGTATTTAGCTTCTGACAGGCTTTGCAAGGAGCCCCGTATCTCCGGAACCATAGATCGTAGGCGCCCCATATCTCCGGAACCATAGATCATAGGAGTCCTGTATCTCCGGAACCATAGATCATAGGAGCCCCGTATCTCCGGAACCATAGATTGTAGGAGCCCCGTATCTCTGGAACCATAGATCATAGAAGCCCCGTATCTCTGGAACCATAGATCATAGGAGCCCCGTATCTCCAGAACCATAGATCATAGAAGCTCCGTATCTCTGGAACCAGTGGTGGGGTAGGAATTAGGCTACATATCCCCCAAATTTGGGGTCTCTATGACCCCCAGGTTGCTGAGCTATGACCCTCGATTTTTTTTTTCTAATGTTCATGGCCCTGCCTCACCTGCCTCACCTGACTACACATCCCCGTTATACTGTGTAGTACATAGGAACCAGGTGAGTTTGTAATCCTTCTTTTTTCAGTTCTACACAACGACTGGGAGAAAACAAAAATGAAAGACAAGAGACAACAAACAAAAAATAGCAAGCACTTTTTCAAAGAAGGCCTACATTTAAAGAAAAAAAAAAGAATCACTTAACCACTTGCCCCCTGGAAGTTTATTTACCCCCCTTCATGACCAGGCCATTTTTTGCGATACGGCACTGCGTTACTTTAACTGACAATTGCGCAGGGGCATGCGACGCTGCACCCAAAAAAAATCAATGTCCTTTTTTTCCCACAAATAGAGCTTAATTTCGGTTGTATTTGATCACCATGATGAACCATAAACAAAAGAATCAACTAACAATTTTGGGGAAAAAAAATAATTTTTTTAATTTCTGCTATAAAACATATGACTAAAAAAAAAAAAGGAAAAAAGGATGTGAAAATCAAATTTCTTCATAAATTTAGACCAAATTGTATACTGCTATTGTTAAAAATAAATTCCCATTAAGCGTATATTGATTGGTTTGTGCAAAAGTTATAGCATCTACAAACTCTACGATTTTTTTTTTTTAATTAGTGATGGTGGCGATCAGCAACTTATATTGCTGCGGTATTGCGGTGGACAGTCTGACACTAACTGACACTTTTTGGGGACCAGTGACACTAATACAGTGATCAGTGCTAAAAATATGCACTGTCACTGTACTGACACTGGCTGGAAAGGGGTTAAACATCAGGGGCGATCAAAGGGTTAACTGTGTGCCTAGCCAGTGGTTTCGTGTACAGTTGGGGGAGGTGTTTTTACTAGGGGGAAGACACCTTCCTTACAGACAGAAAGGCGATCTACCTTGTTTACATAGGCAGACTGCCGTTCTCCCGCAATACCGAATGATTGGTGGGTGCTGGTGGACATCAAGTCCACGGCACCCATAGATCAGTTCCCGCTCAGAAGCGGGCCTGCAGCGGCGCCTGTGCGCGCCCTAGACCCTAGAGTGTTGGATCACGTACTAGGTACGTTATCTGGCGCAGCATTGCCACCTTGCAGAAGTAGAAGTTATACGGCGGCAAGTGGTTAAAGGGATTTATTTATACATTGAGGCCTGGTTCACACCTATGCAGGTTGCAGTTTGCATATTGCAGGTGTATTTTGCGTTTTTCAGAGCAGAAACGCTCAAAAGCCACATGCATAGATGGGGATTGAGCCTAAAAATGGGTGGAAGATGTAACATGTTCGTGCCACCTATCAGTGCCACAGATGGGCACTGATGGGCACTGATAGGTGGCACTGATGACACTGATGGGTGGCATTGCTGGGCATCACATGTTATATAATGGTGCCAGTCAGTGCCCATTTGTGGGCACTGATTGGGCATAATTTGTACATGTGGATGGCCATGGGGTACATACCTGGCCATCCACATGTTGCCCCCTTCCCTGGTGGTCCTGGCGGCTGTCAGACTGACACACCACACCACCGATCGCTGCGATGCACGCCCCCACGGGCGCGCGGCGGCTGTTATCCAGAAGGACATGATATGACACCCAGTCAGGATAACTGAACCACCGCCCGGCCGTCATTTTTCTCTAGGCGGGGAGTGGTTAAAGTGAATTTATCCTTTAAGCTTTGACAATAAAACCTAAAATCTGATTGGTTTCTATGCAGAGCTGCACCAGATTTTGCATCCTCCAGTTTTAGTAAACCAACCCCCATTGTGTCTATTATGCTTTGTCAGAACTATTGGGGTTAAAAAAAGAATTTCTAAGGCCTATATATTTTTCTTTCATATATGATTTCATGGGCATCTTAGAAGCCATTTTGTGCTGTTTGTTATCCTTTGCCAGAGTTTTTTTTTTTAAAGGCATCATTTTATAGTTTACCAGGTTGTAAATTTGTGAATTCCAGACAGCTAGACAAGATAAGGAAACAGCTATGAGGCCTGTGTTTGTTATAATGAGATTGATGACTCATGTTTTAAGGGAACAATGCACTAATAGGGCGTACACATGGTCGGACTTTGTTCGGACATTCCGACAACAAAATCCTAGGATTTTTTCCAATGGATGTTGGCTCAAACTTGTTTTGTCTACACACGGTTGCACAAAGTTGTCGGAAAATCCGATCGTTCTAAACGCGGTGACGTAAAACACGTACGTCGGGACTATAAACGGGGCAGTGGCCAATAGCTTTCATCTCTTTATTTATTCTGAGCATGCGTGGCACTTTGTCCGTCGGATTTGTGTACACACGATCGGAATTTCCGACAACGGATTTTGTTGTCGGAAAATTTTATCTCCTGCTCTCCAACTTTGTGTGTCGGAAAATCCGATGGAAAATGTCTGATGGAGCCCACACACGGTCGGAATTTCCGACAACACGCTCCGATCGGACATTTTCCATCGGAAAATCCGACCGTGTGTACGGGGCATAAGAGCGTATATATATATTTTTTCCCTTTCTCTTTTCTCTCATAACTGAGGAAAATGGGCTTATTCAAAAACTGTCTTATAAACAAGCCTTATTAATTACAAGAAATTGTATTAGCAATAATTTCTATTACATCATTATTACATTATATTGGAGAGATTATATGTTTACTTAATTGAATAATTGTATATATATTTTGTTTAGGTATTTCTATATTTTTTTTACAATATTCATACATATCTTCATAACATATATTTTTTATACTCATTGAAATATATTATTAATATGAGTATAGCATGTTTGAAGTACTTTGTGTGAGAAATACATGTATAGGAAAGCATATCAGTGATAATACCAGTGATTTAACCAGCGTGCTTTTCGTAACAATGTTCTATGTCTCAAAGTATTTAGAGCAAGAGTGAATTACATTGGTTAGACTTTCTCAAAACAATATATCTTAGGAACATACGAAAAGTCTAGCAAAGTCTGACATATATTAGACATTTCATTATATTTTATAGCTTTCTTCTAGACATATGTCAAAGGTTATTTGGAATGATATTTTGACATTTTAAGTAACATTCCAAAATAATTTTTAATCCAACACTGCCATCTATCAGTAACTGTGCAGGGATCAAATGCTGCCCCCTTTTTTGGTAACTGAGGTAATTGACACGTATTTGACATCATTAATTACGTGAGAAGTAAATACACACCCACTTTTTTTTTGGGGGGGGGGGAATAAAGGTTGTATACAGATGGCAGTGAGGGGAGGGGAGGGGAGGAGAGGACAGAAGGAGAGGAGAACGGAAAAAGAACACACAGCTGACACCTCTCAGACAAAAGAGCTTATGATTTTTTGTAAAGTATAGATTTTCTATTTACCTGTATGAATTTGACTGTTTGAACATATACCTAGCTGGGCCATTTAATCTTAGTAGCAAAATTTAACCTGAGAGATTTCTGAGAGATTTCTAACTGCAGTATGAGAAAAATATACACACATAATATATGAATATATACAGCCAGATCCATAAATATTGGGACATCGACACAATTCTAATCTTTTTGGCTCTATACACCACCACAATAGATTTGAGATGAAACAAACAAGATGTGCTTTAACTGCAGACTTTCAGCTTTAATTTGAGGGTATTTACATCCAAATCAGGTGAACGGTGTAGGAATTACAACAGTTTGTATATGTCCCTCCCACTTTTTAAGGGACCAAAAGTAATTGGACAGATTAACAATCATCCATCAAACTTTCACTTTTTAATACTTGGTTGCAAATCCTTTGCAGGCAATTACAGCCTGAAGTCTGGAACGCATAGACATCACCAGACGCTGGGTTTCATCCCTGGCGATGCTCTGCCAGGCCTCTACTGCAACTGTCTTCAGTTCCTGCTTGTTCTTGGGGCATTTTCCCTTCAGTTTTGTCTTCAGCAAGTGAAATGCATGCTCAATCGGATTCAGGTCAGGTGATTGACTTGGCTATTGCATACTTTTCCACTTCTTTCCCTTAAAAAACTCTTTGGTTGCTTTCGCAGTATGCTTCGAGTCATTGTCCATCTGCACTGAAGCGCCGTCCAATGAGTTCTGAAGCATTTTGTTGAATATGAGCAGATAATATTGCCTGAAACACTTCAGAATTCATCCTGCTGCTTTTGTCAGCAGTCACATCATCAATAAATACAAGAGAACCAGTTCCATTGGCATCCATACATGCCCACGCCATGACACTACCACCACAATGCTTCACTGATGAGGTAGTATGCTTTGGATCATGAGCAGTTCCTTTCCTTTTCCATACTCTTCTCTTCCCATCACTCTGCTACAAGTTGATCTTGGTCTCATCTGTCCATAGGATGTTGTTCCAGAACTGTGAAGGCTTTTTTAGATGTTGTTTGGCAAACTCTAATCTGGCCTTCCTGTTTTTGAGGCTCACCAATGATTTACATCTTGTGGTGAACCCTCTGTATTCACTCTGGTGAAGCCTCTTGATTGTTGACTTTGACACACATACACCTACCTCTCCTGGAGAGTGTTCTTGATCTGGCCAGCTGTTGTGAAGGGTGTTTTCTTCACCAGGGAAAGAATTATTCGGTCATCCACCACAGTTGTTTTCCATGGTCTTCCGGGTCTTTTGGTGTTGCTGTGCTCACCGGTGCGTTCTTTCTTTTTAAGGATGTTCCAAACAGTTGATTTGGCGACACCTAATGTTTTTGCTATCTCTCTGATGGGTTTGCTTTGTTTTTTCAGCCTAATGATGGCTTGCTTCACTGATAGTGACAGTTCTTTGGATCTCATATTGAGAGTTGACAGCAACTGATTCCAAATGCAAATAGCACACTTGAAATGAACTCTGGAACTTTTATCTGCTCCTTGTAAATGGGATAATGAGGGAATAACACACACCTGGCCATGGAACAGCTGAGTAGCCAATTGTCACATTACTTTTGGTCCCTTAAAAAGTGGGAGGCACATATACAAACTGTTGTAATTCCTACACCGTTCACCTGATTTGGATGTAAATACCCTCAAATTAAAGCTGAAAGTCTGCAGTTAAAGCACATATTGTTTGTTTCATTTCAAATCCATTGTGGTGGTGTATAGAGCAAAAAAGATTAGAATTGTGTCCAATATTTATGGACCTGACTGTGTATATATATATAAATTTAGCTTTACTTTAAACATAAGTCCTGGTTAAATTACCAAGCACACATACATGGTATAACATTGTTGTCCATGTGTTTTTAAAGAGTAATCCGAGCTTGCATAGATCTGTTGTTAGAGAGAGGTCACGTGTTCAAATCAACACCTTGTTATTTTCACAGTCTGTTAAGCCACTGAAAAGCTATTTACAAAACAGTTAAAAGTGTTGATACTTTGGTATTTTTGTAACCAAAGCATGTGGTTATTTCCTCATCATCTATATTACCCATATTATTGAAATTTGGATTTATATTCTTTGTTTATCACCAGTTATATTTTGATATTATTTTGCACTAAATTTTTTAGTAAATAAATATGTATATATATTTGTTGCACATTGTTATAATCTTTTTCTGTCTTCAAATTAGCGCTGATAAATGAATTCAAGTCACTTTGTTGATTTGTGGAAATAAGCCGGAATCTCCTTAATTTAAAGATCCTTGCTTATTTGCATAAATATAATACTGTTTAACCACTTCAGGCCCAAGCCTCTTTTTTACACTTGTTGATTACAAGTTAAAATCATTTTTTTGCTGGAAAATTACTTAGAACCCACACACAGTATATATTTTTTTCTAACACCCTAGAGAATAAAATGGCGGTCGTTGCAATACTTTCTGTCACACCGTATTTGCGCAGTGGTCTTACAAGTGGTTTTGGAAAAAATACACTTTTTTGAATTAAAAAATAAGACAAAAGTTTTTTTTTTATATTGTGAAAGATAATGTTATGCAGAGTAAATTGATACCTAACATGTCACACTTCAAAATTGCGCCCGCTCGTGGAATGGCGACAAACGTTTACCTTTAAAAATCTCCATAGGCGATGTTTAAAAATTTCTACAGGTTACCAGTTTTGAGTTACAGAGGAGGTCTAGGGCTAGAATTATTGCTCTCGCTCCAACGATCGCAGCGATACCTCACATGTGTGTTTTGACCACCGTTTTCATATGCGGGCGCTACTCACGTATGCATTCGCTTCTGCACGCGAGCTCGTCGGTTACTTTTTTTTCCTATTACAAGGAGAGTAAACTTACCTTGTAATTAAAAAAAAGCATGACAGGACCTCTTAAATATGAGATCTGGGGTCAAAAAGACCTCAGATTTCATATTTACACTAATATGCAATAAAAAAAATAAAAAAAATAAAAATAAAAAAAAAATACATGTCTCCTTTAAGAGCTATGGGTGGAAGTGACGTTTGACATCGCTTCTGCCCTCCCATGCCATGGAGCCGAGCAGGGGCCATCTTCCCCTCAGTCGGCAGCCAGGCATCCACAGGAGAGGACACGATCGACTCCGCCGCTACCAGCGGGTCCGGTAAGCAGTGAAGACGACCGTAGCGAGGCGGGAGCACCTCTCATGCCGGTGATAAAAGTGATCTGGGCGCGAATCTGATGCGGGGACCACTTTTAACCTAAAGAGAAAGCATGCCGTTCCTTGAAAATACCGGGATTATGGCAGCTAGCTGCTGCCATAACCTCTGTATTTAGCGTCAAAGTACCGACGTATGGGTACGAAGATTTGCGTGAAGTGGTTAATATTTCAGTATAAGAATTGACAGCTTATTTCCTATGATCATCAACTCCATCTAGTGCCCATAATGAGGTATTTTCCTTTTTGCAGTATTTCAGGAAAATACCACATTATGGCCACCAGATGGAACTGGTGATCTTTGGAAATAAACAGATTAGACAAAATACCGTGCAAGTGCTGGAGACAATAACGCAGCATTTTTTTTTTTTTTTTATAAATGGACCCCGAGTTATATGTTTAGAGAAAACATTTTATTTTTTTAATTTAGTTTTGAAAAAGTGGGGAAGAATCAGATCCATTGTCAGAACTTTGTTATCTGGGGCCCTATTCACACAGACAGAGGACCGTGGTATAAAACAAGCGATTATGTCGCAGTAGCAACACGTACGTCTGTTTGGCTTTACTGCTGAATGGAGGAAAATCAGATTAGCGTCTTGCTATTTTTAACTTGCCATGCCGTGTCCTCCAGGCATATGACTGCCAAATGCACCCATTAGAAAGTCAACGGGACCATGTTATAACTGAGTGTCAAACACGACTATGGCCGGTACGGCCCTGTGGGGGAGATTTGCTAAAAGTGAAGTGTACAAAATCTGGTGCAGCTGTGCATTCAATCAGCTTCCAGGGTTTTTTTTGTGGTCAAGGCTTAATTGAACAAGCTGAAGTCAGAAGCTGATTGGCTGCCATGCACAGGTGCAGCAGATTTTGCACTCCCCAGTTTTAGTAAATCTGTCCCAGTATTTCAATAGAGGTAGTATCACCTCCAATCCTGTCTGCCTGTAAACCGGCTCTAATCTGAAATCTGGAAAGCGATCCGCTGTGGCCTACCGTTTCCCCAAACAGGAAGTGAAGAAAAATCTTTTTTTCCTAGTATTGTAAGGGAAGAATTAAAAAAAAATGGAACAGGAGTTCTAATGTAGGTGAGCAGCACTGTAAATTAAATTAATTTGGTTCATCATTGTGAAGCGAAGTCCATACTATGAAGAGCAACATCTTTTTCTAAAACAATTCTCTAAGGCAGGGGGTCCCCGATCCCCGGCCCGCGGACCAGTGCCAGTCCATGGCCTGTTGCTGACCGGACAGCACAGCAGGAGATGAACGGCAATCCCGGTCCACACAGGGCTATTGCAGACCGCAGGCGCCGCTTACTTCCTGCTATGCAGCCATGCCCGGGTGTCCTCTCATGGATCCTCCACCCACCCGGCCGACGATGTCATCCAATCAGCAGGGCATGGGGCGGAAGGAGCTGCAGACCGAAATGAAGAGCTCCTCCCACCCCCTGCCCTGCTGATTGGATGACATTGTCGGCCAGGTTGTTGGGCAGAGGTGTCGGGAGAGGACACGCGGACTGTTAACAGCCTCTGCCCTGCAGGTAGGAGTCCTGGGTGGGGGAGGCAGAGATTGATAATAGAGAGGAAAGGAGAGGGCAGATTGCAGGGGCACTGTAATATAAAGGGGGGCTGTGATGTAAAGGGGGTACCGTAATATAAAGGTTAGGGATGCACCAATACTATTTTTTTTACAATGGGTACGAGTACCAATATTTTTTTTTGTACTCGCCGATACCAATTACCAATACCTACCGCAACTGTTTTGTTTTAACTTCAGCTGTCAGCAATGGTACAAAGCATTGAAAAGTTATTTACAAATGAAATAAATTGATTTTTTTTTTAATTTAGCGCTTTTTCATTGTGAAATGTCTAAATATATGTTAATATATATGTGTAAAAATATTCACTAACAAAGCAAACAAAAAAAAAGTTTTAATTGTTTATAAAATAGACGTGAACAAAAGAAAAAAGCAGGAAAATAATAATTAAATGGAGGAGAATAGGGAGTTAATTAAGGCTGATTAGAGTTAATTAAGGGGTTAAACAAACAGAGGTACATTTATTCATCCCTTTGATCTGCAGATGAAGAAACAGAAATATACAAAAAGAAACAATGTTTCTTTTTATTTTAGTGTTTCAGGGCTGAGCAATGTTGTTAATAAAAATTTCCAGCTGCTTTTCTTTTTTGACAGCTCCAATTACCGGACTTCTTCAACACAGGGGAGACCCACCAGAACCGAACCTGAAAATATCAGTTTCAGGTATCGGTGCATTTGTTCGATACTTGTGCAAATACTCAGTATCGGTGCAAATACTCAGTATCGGCACAGATACTGATACTACCGGTAGTATTGGTGCAACCCTAATAAAAGGTGACTGCACTGTTACAGTGCCCCCTTTACAATACAGTGCAATCCCCTTTAAAATCACAGCCCCCCCCCCTTTTACAGAACCCCGTTTACATTACAGTCCCCTCTTTACATCACAGCCCCCCTTTACATTACAGTTCCCACGTTTTCAGTGCAGTCCCCTTTCATATCACAGTGCACCCTTTACATTACAGAACCCTACATATCAGAGCCCCCTTTTCATCACAGTCCCTCTTTACATTACCCCGTTTACATTATACCCCCCTTTATATCACAGTGCACCCTTTACATTACAGAACCCTACATATCAGAGCCCCTTTTCATCACAGTCCCTCATTACATTACCCCGTTTAGATTATAGCCCCCTTTATATCACAGTGCACCCTTTACATTACAGAACCCTACATATCAGAGCCCCCTTTTCATCACAGTCCCTCTTTACATTACCCCGTTTACATTATAGCCCCCTTTATATCACAGTGTCCCCTTTACATTACTGTACCCCATTTACAGTGAGTGCAGCCCCCTTTATATCACAGTGCCCCCTTACATTAATGTATAGGGGACTACACTGTAATGTAAAGGGGGCTGTAATGTGAAGGGGAACTGCGAACACGGTGGGAATGCTTTAAAAGGGGAACTGTGATGTAAAGGGGGATTATGGACAGTCATATAAAAAGGGGGGACTGTGCTGTAAAGGGGGGTTGTGGTGTGAAGAGGGCTGAGGACAGACTTTGTTAATATCCCATCCCCCGACCCTTCCACCACAACCATCCACCCCCCCAGCAATGTCCCTAGGAAAATTGGCTGCCAGGAAACATGTCCCTGGTCCCAAAAAGGTTGGGGTCCGCTGCTCTATGGTGCAGGAAGAAAAAGAACAGAACACCAAAAGTACAATTGTCAAAGTTTATTTATTTCATCACAGAAAGTCCACAGATGACAAGCCAACACATTTCAGGTGCTGACAAGTTCCTCCTTCATCATGGATAAGTTTGCCTTTATCTGGACTCCTATTGGTAATAGGTAATTGGTAAGTTTTAGTAAATCACCGGAGAAACCAATCAGCTTTCAGGATTCATTGTTAAAGCTTAATTGAACAAGCTGAAGCTAGAAGCTGATTGGCTGCCACGCACAGCTGCACCATATTCTGAGTGCTCCAGTTTTAGTAAATCTCCTCCAGTGTAATAAATTGCAGCTTACCAGTCCTTAGGCCTCTTTCACACGGGGCAGATCAGTCATGATCCGCCCCGTGAACATCCGCTGGCTCAGCGGGGATAGCTCCGCCGATCCCCGCTGAGCAGGAAGATGACAGGTGCATCGCTGCACACTGTGCAGCGACGGACCTGTCAGAGCGCCGCTCTCCCCTATGGGGGGATCGGATGATGACGGTCCGTAGTGTCCGTCGTCATCCGATCCGATCCGAAAACGGAGGAAAAAGTAGGTTTTTCCTCCGTTACACTTTTCGGATCGGAGCGGGTCGGATGTCAGCGGACATGTCACCGCTGACATCCGACGCTCCATAGGGATGACTGTATGTCCGTTTTTCATCCGAAAACGAATGGATGAAAAACGGACATACGGATCATCCGTGTGAAAGAGGCCTTAGATGTGACTTTTCTTTTTCACTTACCAACAACGCACCTCCTGTTTTAGAATCCTTACAATAATTCACTGTACCTATGGAAGATCAGCGTTGTTACCCTTGGGAAGGGCTACAAAACACTTCCCTCCTCATCTCCAAAACATAGAGGGGAGGGGTTCTGTGGTTCACAGAAGTAAACTGGGAGCAAATGTAACCAATGACAGTGGAGAACAGGCAGAGAGCACAAGAATTTATCAGCTCACAAGATTAAAGTGGTTGTTAAGCCACTCTTCCATCCTCTGTGGTTAAAGTGATTGTAAAGTCTCGTTTTTTTTTTCAATAAAAACACCACATTATACTTACCTCCTCTGTGCAGTTGGTTTTGCACAGAGCAGCCCAGATCCTCCTCTTCTCAGGTCCCTCTTCTGTGCTCCTGGCCTCCTGTTGAGTGCCCCCCCACAGCAAGCAGCTTGCTATGGGGGGGCACCCAAGCCGAGTCACAGCTCTGAGTGTCCATTCGAACACAGAGATGCGGCACGGCCCCTCTATCTCCAGATTGGCTGACTGACTTTGAATGACAGCAGCGGGAGCCAATGGCATCACTGCTTTGTCTCAGCAAGCCAATCAGGAGGTCGAGACACTTGTGGACATTGCTGGATATAGAGGGACCTCAGGTAAGTGTTAGGGGGGGCTGAGGGGAGCTGCACACAGAAGGCTTTTTATCGTAATGCATTCCCCTGTGTCTCAAGTCATGTGTCAGAAGGTTTTTTTTTTTTATCGTAATGCATTCTATGCATTACGATAAAAAAAAAAAAACCTTCTGACTTTACAACCACTTTAATAATGTAAGGAGCCCCTGTGTCTATGCTTTATAAAAATATTACTGGTATATACCTGATTTCAGAGTGCCGCTCGTCGCTCACATGACCGGCCGCCTCTCCCCTCTCCCGATCTGACAGCTGCAGCGGATAGGGGCCAAGAATCTCCCACTGATGTCAGTCAAGAGGAGAGAAGAGAGGTGGCCGGTCACGTGAGCGCCGAGCGGCGCTCTGAAATCGGGTATATAGCGGCATTATTTTTATAAATCACAGACACAGGGGGCTCCTTACATTATTAACCACAGAGGATTGTATGAGAAATTAAAATGTAATTTCAGCAGCAGGAGGGGAGGGGGCGGGCACTCTCACGAGCTGACAGGCAGAGAGGGAGGGGGGGAGAGGAGGACAGTGGAGAGCTGCGGATGATGGAGGCATGTAAACTGACTACGATGTCAGGGCTCAGCAGCCATGCTAAACTGTGGTCAGTTTACAGGGGGGAAGGGCAGAACCAGGCAGGATCAGCCAGGTATTTCAGGTGATAGAAGGGGCCAAATTCACGCTTTAAAAGGGACAGGATCAATTTGTACTTCTTTTTTTTAGGGTAACAAACTCTTTAAGCCCCCCCGTTCACACCGGTGCAACCTGTCATGTGATTTGACAGTTCCGATTCAGAATACTTTATTGATCCCAAAGGGAAATTATTGCAACACGTGCCACACTCAACAAAGAGTGTGGCATGAGTCCAAATCGCATGACGAGTCGCACCCCATTACCGGCAATGGAACTGTTCGAATCATCGGGATTACAGTCGCTGCACTACTTGTACTGATTACATTGCGTCTTGCATAGAATTCTGGTAAATGGAGTCACAAGCCATAATGAATACGGAGGTGCAAAGTGCACCGATGTAGCTGCGCTGGGGTGAACCGGGGCCAACGTCGTTTTTGCACTGATCCAACAGGTATAACAAGGAAGCAAATAAAAGAAGTCCATTGTTAGGATTTACAAAGATTTTAAAGCGGACTCCCCCTCCCCCCCACATCATCTTTACTACCCAGCCCACATCAAATAAATGTATTCAAGGAAACCAATTCACTCAGCAGTTGGCTCATATTTTTTCTTTATTGGCTTGTCCCCTTTCCAATAGGTTCTCCCTTCTTGGTCCACACATTCCGAGCCACTATGTTTCACATTTACATAATCTGTGGCCGGCTTATTCTGCCTTGTTATGTGCCGGCCCACTGATGACATCACGCCAGACCTGGTGCATGCGCAGTGCGAGACTTGGGGATGGCATGTGAATCAGCAACAAGCCAACCAATATAGTGTACAGCACATGTGTCAGCCGCTCATAAGGGGTGCAGGGCCCCCCCCCCCAATCCATGAGCTCGGCCCCTAATCTACATGCAGGGCGCCAGACGCAAGGATGTCAATGGGTTGTTTTTTTTTATTTAAAGCACATGATTAGAGCCAGTCTCTCTAATTGGCTTCAAAAAGGGTGAGCTCATGGCACAGAGCACTGCGCCCCCCCACTTGCGTGACATTAGCGAATTAATATTCACTATTGTCTTCCTGCTTCTCCCCCCCAGCCAATCGGGTCTCAGGACCCGCTTCCTGATTGGCCCAGGAGGTGAAGCAGGAAGACATTAGTGAATATTAATGTCCTAAGACCCAAGGGGAAGGCAGGACCCACTTCCTGATTGGCCCGGGAGGAGAAGCAGGAAGACATTAGTGAATATTAATGTCCTAAGACCCAAGGGGAAGGCAGGACCCACTTCCTGATTGGCCCGGGAGGAGAAGCAGGAAGACATTAGTGAATATTAGTGTCCTAAGACCCAAGGGGAAGGCAGGACCCGCTTCCTGATTGGCCCGGGAGGAGAAGCAGGAAGACATTAGTGAATATTAGTGTCCTAAGACCCAAGGGGAAGGCAGGACCCGCTTCCTGATTGGCCCGGGAGGAGAATCAGGAAGACATTAGTGAATATTAATGTCCTAAGACCCAAGGGGAAGGCAGGACCCGCTTCCTGATTGGCCCGGGAGGAGAAGCAGGAAGACATTAGTGAATATTAGTGTCCTAAGACTTTGGAGGAGAAGTGACCGCCGGGACTCGGGAGGAGATGCAGGGGGGAAGCCGCCACCTGGATGGGGTAAGTGCTGGGCTGGCGGGTGAGTGAAGCGGAGATTGAGCGACAGAGGGGAGGGGGGGTTGTTTGGGTTGGGGGAGTGAGGGGGCCAGGTTTGTTTGCCAGTCACCACTGGTCGGGTCACTTGTGGAACTTGTGCCATATGAGATCTGGGCAACTTGATGCTGAACAATGACAAGCCACACCCGATCTTGTAGGGTGCATGCCATGTACGTGATTTCGGAATCTTGCTGCCCCTGCTCTCATACTGTGCATGCCCAAGATCGGATGAGATCACCCGGGTAGGCACTAAACACAAACTGTTTAATGAGCCCCTTGCCGGCAGCTTTTAGATCTTGCGATTGGCTGTCACAATGGTCACATGATCAGAAGCTCCCGTTTGCAAGCATGCATCGGGAACTGCCCATAACATCTTGGTTACCGTGCTGGGAGTGCACACCGAGCACGCTCTCAGCACAGAAAAGCCGATTGGTGTTAAAGTGGTATTGAACCCAAAAGCAAATTTTCATTATACAGTAAAACCTCGGACTGCGAGTAACGCGGTTTACGAGCGTTTCGCAATACGAGCCATTTCTTTTTTTAAATCCTGACTCAGTTTGCGAGTGTTGTCTTGCAAGTCGAGCAGGATTCAAACCGCTGGGGTGTGCAGTACCACATGTGACCAGAGGTGTGGGGGGCGCCGGTGACGCTCTGAGACACTCAGTACCCCCCACCTCTGGCCACATGCGGTACTGCATACACTAGAACGAATTATCTGAGTTTCCACTGATTCCTATGGGGAAACTCGCTTTGATATACAAGTGCTTTGGATTACAAGCATTCTTCTGGAACGAATTATGTTCGTAATCCAAGGTACTACTGTATAGCGGTTTACGATTTCTTGGATGTGATGGCCGCATTCGTTTTCTTTTTTTAGACTATCTTTCTTCTATTTTCATCCAATGATCCAGCCAGCAAGTGTTTTTCAAAAGTTCCAGCTCTCCAGCTTACATGAATGAGACAAACCATTTAACACTGGTAGGGGTGTTTACATTGATCAGCTTTTATTTATTCATGTAAAACCTTTATTCCAACAGGTAAAAACAAAAACAAAAAACTGCGTAACTCAGTGTGAGCTGGAGTTTGGCTTCACTTTGTTTAGTGTATTTATGTCCGCTAATACATTTAACAATCCCCTCCCCCCAGACTGACAATGCTGCTGTCTGCTGTGCCACCTTTGCTCCTTAAAGGGGTTGTACATCCTCATGGTTTTTTCATGCATTCTGCACAGTGGAGGTAAGTATGACATGTTTGTCATTTAAAAAAAAAACAAAAACAAAGTTTTACAATCCCTTTAATCCAGGGTGGGGTCTCACTAATACAAGAGGTGTGTTCCTGGCCAGATCACCAGGTGAAAACAGAGGGGGGAAAATCCTAAAAAAAATAAATAAAAATAAAACTAATGCAGCCACCACATCTAAGGATTGGAAAGCTGCAATATAATGCATTTTTGGTTTGGGTCGAATACCGCTTTTAAATCCCACCTGCCCAGCGGGTACATCTATGCGTAGAGCCAGTGGGAACAGGTTAAACAACTGAACATGACAATGTTTATGTGTCTGCATGCAGAGCGGCGGGGGGGGGTGGGGGGTGGGAGGGGGGCGGGTCCTCTTTAAATTGACATTTTATTCCAAAGCTAACGTTTAGTGTTACTAAACCCACAATAGTAAAATCCGTCTGTATATGCAGTAAAGTATGCTTGTTATGCTCATTGTGGAACCTAAAGGGTTAATCCTCTGCATTGTGTATAAAGGCTTCTCTTCTCTGATCCTCCCCTTCTTCTGCTGTCCCCAATCCATCTCCTGATAGAACAGACGGTAGGGGACAAGCTGCACATGCTCAGTTTGGTATGTATAGCATTTTTTTTTCTTTTGGGAGGGTGCATGTGATCAGCACAGGGCCAATCAGCACTGTCCAGACAGAGGGTCAGGGGTCCTGCAGCCTCATAGGACAGTCAGAGGAGAAAGAAAACTCAGCCGACAAGCTTTAAACAGACACTGATAGAAGTGACAAGACTGCTCTAACTGTTGATGAGAAAAGGGATTTAGCAGTTTATATTTACTAAAAATACATCATTTCCATGTTCTGTGTGCTGTGGGAGACCAGATATAGTGATTGCAGAGTCCTGGGTTTAGTAACACTTTAACCCCCAAAAAAACCTGCATACTAAAGACTCGATCAAAGGAGACCCCTATAGCAACCAAAATTTGTGGGGTGGTCGTCTTTAGACTTTTGTAATGAAATAAATATAATTGGACTCTTATACTTTTGGTGCGGCTTCTTCTCCTTGCAGCTTTTTATTGCTGTCTGAGTCTTTGCAGATTTTCCTCACTCTGTGGCATTAGGGTTGGAGTTAGGCTGGCCATAGATGCCTCGGTTTTTTTTTTCTTCGATCGGCCAGAGGGCTGATTAAGAAAAAACAAAGGAATTCTCCCATCCGCACGTGTGAGGTGGACCACTATATTCTGACATTGTCAGAATACACTGATCAGCGGCTGCAACCTGCTGATCGAGAAAAATTATAGTTAGATCAACTTCAATCAAGCGAGACCGGCTATAGATGGATCACAATTTCTCCGGTCCCTGCTGAAGCGGCTGAATTTTTATCCATCTATGGGTAGCTTAAATCTTCCTAATGTAAAAGTTTTGGCTAGACTTCCACTTTAAGAATTTAAACGGTAACAGAATCAGCCCTCTTTTTACCAGTATTTACTCCTGTTTTGTATGTAGGAGTAAAAAACGTCCAAGGGCGCATACCCTCAGTAGACCCCCATGGGAACATACCCTCAGCAGACCCCCAATGGGCGCATACCCTCAGCAGACCCCCAATGGGCGCATACCCTCAGCAGACCCCCAATGGGCGCATACCCTCAGCAGACCCCCAATGGGCGCATACCCTCAGCAGACCCCCAATGGGAGCATACCCTCAGCAGACCCCCAATGGGAGCATACCCTCAGCAGACCCCCAATGGGAGCAGACCCTCAGCAGACCCCCAATGGGAGCAGACCCTCAGCAGACCCCCAATGGGAGCATACCCTCAGCAGACCCCCAATGGGAGCATACCCTCAGCAGACCCCCAATGGGAGCATACCCTCAGCAGACCCCCAATGGGAGCATACCCTCAGCAGACCCCCAATGGGAGCATACCCTCAGCAGACCCCCAATGGGAGCATACCCTCAGCAGACCCCCAATGGGAGCATACCCTCAGCAGACCCCCAATGGGAACATACCCTCAGCAGACCCCCAATGGGAACATACCCTCAGCAGACCCCCAATGGGAACATACCCTCAGCAGACCCCCAATGGGAACATACCCTCAGCAGACCCCCAATGGGAACATACCCTCAGCAGACCCCCAATGGGAACATACCCTCAGCAGACCCCCAATGGGAACATACCCTCAGCAGACCCCCAATGGGAACATACCCTCAGCAGACCCCCAATGGGAACATACCCTCAGCAGACCCCCAATGGGAACATACCCTCAGCAGACCCCCAATGGGAACATACCCTCAGCAAACCCCCCATGGGAACATACCCTCAGCAGACCCCCCATGGGAACATACCCTCAGCAGACCCAACTGAGCATTTACACAAAGTCGTTTATAAGCTGAAGCTCAAAAACTTGTAGATGCTCTTTCAGCTTCTCTCGGACATCCGATTGTGCGCGCCTCTCCCGCAAGTGTTCCTGCTGTAAAGCAGAGATGCGAAGGCGGAGCCTCTGCTCCCGCCGTCTGCAAGCTTCCAGCTGTCTCTGGACTTTGGTCAGTGCCTCCAACGCGGCTTCTGCTCTCTTCTTCCAAAGAAGCGCATTCCCCACATGGTAGCTGTGCTCGTTCTGAATGTAAGCCCCTGGCGGCTGGGGGATGCGCATCATGTAGACCGAAGGAGACACCGGGCGCAGCTGTTCTGTCACCCCCTCCGCGGACCCCTCTGGGTCTGTGATAACGCATATATCAGAAGACATATCTTCCTGAGACAGTTCCAAGTCTGAAAGAGGTCCGCCGATTACAGTTCCCACCTCAATATCTTCCAGCGTGGCCTCTGGATGCATCTGGTGGTCTACGGTGGTTGCCAAAGCTCCTTCGGCTGGGGCAGTATCAGCTGGGATGTCAATATTTTCAGGGCACAGTCCATGGAAGTTCACCAGGTCTGGTGTTGGTACGCTGTCATACCTCCTAGTATCAAAACACTGGTTGCTCGAAGGATCTGCGCTTTCACACGGGACTGCGTGATCACTCGTCAAGAAATCTCTGGTAATAAAAATGAGGCAGAATATTAGTGGACTTCATTTACAAAGTTACAGGTATTTAAAGGATAAGTTCACAGTTGGTAACATGTTACACCCGTATTTAGGGTGTAATATGTAACATGTTACCTAATAGCAACTGCCTGCGCCCCTCCGATCCCCCGGCTATCACAATTTAAAAAGAGTACGGCTGTGCAGGGTTCCGCCCAAAAGGTTGCGTCTTTCGTTCACAAAACTCTTGCGGCAGACGGCTTGTAGTTCTCAATGAACTGCGGGGGGGGGGGGTTTGCTGGTTAGCTCTCTCGCAGTTCATTGATCTTCCTGCTCTCCAGTACTGTCTGCCCGTACAGGACTTATAGGGGTTTTAAACCCTCAAGGTTTTTGACCTGAATGCATTCTATGCATTGAGGTGAAAAACCTCCTGTGATGCAGCTGCCCCCCAGAGCCCCCCCCCCCCCTTTTACTTACCTGAACCTGGTCTTTCCAGCGATGGAGACGAGCACACCAGCTCTTAGGTCCTGATTGGATAGATTGTTAGCAGCGCAGCCATTGGCATGGGGGACGGGGCCGAGTCCTGCTGTCTGTGCCAATAGACGCAGCAGCAGGACACAGCGCACGCCCACACGGGTGCCCCAAGAGAGCAGCTCTCCAGCGGGGTACTTGAGAAGAGGAGGAGCCAGGAGCGCGGCTGAGGGACCCCAGAAGAGGAGGATTGGGGCCACTCTGTTCAAAACCAACTGCATGAACAGAGGAGGTATGACACGTTCGTTTTTTGTTTTTGTTTTTTTTTTTCTTTAAAAAAGAACCTTTAGATATCCTTTAAGGGCTTACAGCTGTGCTGAGATTCTGCAGGAGCCTGACATTGCACTCATCATCTGCTGTTTGCGGGTGCAATGCTCCGACGGGTTCAGAAAAAAATAAGATGCTAAAAAATATGCATTTAAGATTTTTTTTTTTTTTTTTAAAGTGAACTTAGACTTTCAAGGGTTTGTTCACCATTGCTGCACTTTTAAAACAAGACCCCCTATACAGCCCAGAATTCCCAGCTCATTTCATATCGCTGCTCAGCTTTTTAAAAAGGTGGGCCTTTCCCACTCCATTTCTGAAGGCTGCGTGTGGATTGTCTACAAGAACTCCCATGTAGCTCTTTCTTGCTCTGACCCACAATGATGAGCTTAGTGGTTATTGCTATAGGAAAAGAGAGCACACTGCGCATGCACGCAGTCTGAATAAGCCAAGGTTCCTGCTGGGGGGGGGGGGCTCTTCTAACCTCTGACCTACCCTGTCTGAATTTGACTACATGGGAATATTTGCAGACAGGCCTATGGAAATGTATTGCAAAAAGAAGCACGTTTTTAAAAAGCGGAGTAGTGGTATGTAATGGGCTGAGGATGATGGAATGCATGGGGGGGAGGGGTTGTTGGAAATGTGCAGGAAAGGTGAACTACCCCTTTAAGGCCCATTCAACTTTCACTTATAAGCGACATACTGTACATTCTAATCAAAAGGCGTGCAGTACTACAGTTTGTTTTCTTCAGAAAACAATCACAACCTGAATAGAAAGGCATGAGCTGTGCCAGCATTCTAAAGAGAATGACCCAGTGGTCTCTTTGCAGAGGTCTGACATGCCCCCTGCTGAGTCAAGCCTAAAAATCTCTATATAGCAAGGCTCACGCTGCTTCCTGCTGATTGGATATTTCTAGCTTTGACTCTTCAGGGGAGTGGGGCAGGGGCGTGACTTACTGGCACACAGCCCAGCTTAGGAGCATGCAGGCATCCTTAACACCTGGTTTGCTAAAGGAAGCACTTGGAGGAGGGAGGAGCGGACTGCGCTGGCAGGGAGCTTCCAGAAGAGGTGGTAAGGGACCGGTCTGTGCAGGATCGTTGAAAACAGCAGTTAACCACTTGCCAACCAGCTGCCGTCGTTATACAGCGGTAGGTCCGCACTATCCCGCAAATCACCGTAGGTGTACGTCGGCTCCTTCAAGCAGCTGTAGCAGGCACGTGCGCGCCCGCTGTACAACGGGGGGACCCGATGCGCGTGGCTGCGATGTCCACCAGCCACCCGCGATCGAGGGAACGAGAAGCCAGAATGGGGATCTGTCAATGTAAACAGACAGATCCCCATTCTGACAGGGGATTAGAGATAGATCTGCGGTTCCTAGTGATTAGAAACAACGATCTCTCTCCTCCTCCAGTCAGCCCAGACCCCCATACAGTTAGAAAAACCTCCCAGGGAACACTTTTAATCCCTTGATCGCCCCCTAGTGTTATCCCCTTCCCTGACAGTGACATTTATAAAGTAATCAGAGGCTAATTTTAGCTCCGATTGCTGTATAAATATCAATGGTCCCAAAAAAGTGTCAAAAGTGTCCGATCTGTTCGGCGCAATGTCGCAGTTGCTCTAAAAATCATAGATCACTGCCATTACTAAAAAAAAAAAAAGCCATAAATAATATCCCCTATTTTGTAGACGCTATAACTTTTGCGCAAACCATCACCAATCAATATACACTTATTGATATTATTTTTACCAAAAATATGTAGAAGAATACATATTGGCCCAAACTGATGAAGAAATTAGTTTTTTTACATTTTTGAGACATTATAGCAAAAATGTAAAAATATTTTTTTTTTTCTCAAAATTGTCGCTCTTTTTTTGTTTATAGCGCAAAAAATGAAAACCACAGGTGATCAAATACCACCCAAAGAAAGCTCTATTTGTGGGGAAAAAAAGAACGTCAATTTTGTTTTGGTACAACGTCGCACTACCACGCAATTGTCAGTTAAAGCGATGCAGTGCCGTATCGCAAAAAATGGCTTGGTCATTAAGGTGGAAAAATCTTCCAGTCTGTAAGTGGTTAAAGTGATACTAAAGCTTTGGTTTTTTTTTGTTTTTTTTAATAACAAACATGTTATACTTACCTGCTCTGTGCAGTCCCGATCCTCTTCCTTTCAGGTTCCTCGTTGGCGCTCCTGGCTCCTGCCCTTTGACCAGTGCCCCCAGAGAAAGCAGCTTCACCTAGGGGCACTGCTGCGTGCTCACTCCCGAGTCGCTGCTCTATGCATCCATAAGACACAAAGAGCTGCCCCCCCTCCCCTGCTCTCCTCATTGGCTCACTGGCTGTGATTGACAGCAGTGGGAGCCAATGGGCTCCCGCTTCTGTCTCAGCCAATGAGGAGGGAGAGACCCGAGACAGCCAAGGTAATCAAGAACATTGCTGGATCGGAGGAAGCTCAAGTAAGGAGTGTGGGGGGCGCCACTGCACACAGGTTTTTTACCCTCATGCATAGAATGCACATGCACAAGCCGTGCTTTGTAAATGGTTCCTTGGCCTTCTGGGGTCTGTGATGTGTCCCTGAAGACTGCGGGGGAGGGGGGGCCTTGTCAAACTTCCGCTCAGATCGCCAAAGTGGGAGCGGGTACCTGTCAAAACCAGGTACCTGCTCCCCCCCCCCCCCTAAAAAAGTGACAAATGTGGCAGAGGAGGGAGGATATAAATAAGCGGAACTTCCCCTTTTGGGTGAAGTTCCGCTTTAAGGTGATGGGTGTATACTTACAATTTCCTTTTTACTTTTGCCTTTGTTGTTTTCTTCTTTTGTGTTCTGATTTTGGTTACTCTTTGGGGTTTTGTCGAAGTTGTAAATATTGTTGGGATGGCATCTTCCTTCAAACGATGATAGCCACTAGACAGTAAAACAAGACCCAGATAAAGTACACCTTCATTGCCTAAAGGGGAACTATGCTTTGAGTCAATTTTTCTTTAGAATTTTTTTTTTTTTGTTTAGGTTTGTAACATTTTTTTTAGCTTTTGTTTTACAGGTTATATACTATCCTAGTTTAACAAATAAACATTTAATACATGACAAAGGGTTTTCAGAGCACTGTGGGTTAGCTAAAGAAAAGCATATAGTACGTGCACTAGTATAGTAAGTCACTTCAATACTCACTGTTCTTGGGCTAATAAAATCTGTAGGCAACAGGCTTTACATAAAAGAAGCATTCATCTATGCTATAGAAACCCCCCCATTTTGGATAGAGTAAAGGAGGGTTCTAACCAATGTCAGATTTTTTTTTTTGTCTGCTTTCTGCTATCTGCACCCCATTGAGATTTCCCTTCACTTCCTGTCCCATAGCCAAAACGATAAGTAAAAGGAAATCCCTGCAAATTAAAGTGTTCCCTTGGGGATCCCCCAGGTCACCAGAACTAGTGTCACCACTGGAAGAATTGCCCTCTATTACTTTTCTGAGGACAACCCAAAATTTGAGATTTTCTTTTACTTTCAATAATAATGGTAAACAGGACAAATAGAGAGGGTGGATCTCCCTAAAGGGGGCACAGACAGCAATAAAAACTGACAAGGGTTCTAATCCCTCTCCACTCCATCCAAAACTAAAAAAAAACAAAAAAACAAAAACAAGGTTTTGCCTTTAGTTATACAAAAAAAAAAAAAAAGAAGAAGAAGAATGCAACATATTAATATGCAACAGATCAGCCCCTCAAAATCTCCACTCGCCTGCTCACATTAGGCGAGTGGAAATAAGCTGAGGGCAAGTGTGGAGCTGCATCGGAGAAGGGGGGGGGGGGGTACAGGCAGGGTTGAAAGAGAGTCAATTCTCCTCCCAGCCTCTGCCCCCTCTCATTCTGTTAACAGGGCCTGGCATACAGCGGGAGTTGGCAAAGAACTAGATGAGGTGGGGGCGGGGCAGGGAAGAGGGTTGGGCAGGAGCTGCCAAAGTTTACTTTTCCTATTAACAAGCTGGAGATTGGTTGCTAGGCGGTCCGAGCATCCAATTACCAGCTTGTTAATAGGAAAAGTAAACTATGACAGCTCCCGCACCCCTGTCCAGTGCTCCGCTGTAAGTCTCATTCATTGGTTTTAATTTTTTTAATGCTATATTTATTATAGCATTAAAATATTTACTTAACAAGGTAGTAATGATGTGTACAGTGCCTACTGCCTATAGTAGCCAATCATATATTATCCTTATTTTATTTATCACAGTCAGGTCAATGAAATATGCTTTATGTTAATATTGTTAAAGTTGTTGTTGTTGTTAACCACTTCAGCCCCGGAGGAATTTACCCCCTTCCTGACCAGAGCACTTTTTGCGATACAGAACTGCGTCGTTTAACTGACAATTGCGCGGTCATGTGACGTTGTACCCAAACAAAATAGACGTCCTTTTTCCCCACAAATAGAGCTTTCTTTTGGTGGCATTTGATCAACTCTGCAGTTTTTATTTTTTGCGCTATAAACAAAAAATAGTGACAATTTTTTAAAAAAAAGAAATATTTTTTACTTTTTTCTATAATAAATATTCCAAAAAAATTAAAAAAAATTCTCTTTCTCAGTTTAGGCCGATATGTATTCTAAATATTTTTGGTAAAAAAAAAAAAAAAAAAAAAAAAATTATATATATATATATATATATATATACGTATATTGATTGGTTTGTGCAAAAGTTATAGTGTCTACAAAATAGGGGATAGATTTATGGCATTTTTATTAATAATTTATTTTTATTAGTAATGCCGATTTATATTGTGACTGCGACATTGCAGCAGGCACATCGGACACTTTTGACACTATTTTGGGATCAGTGACATTTATACAGCGATCAGTACTATAAAAATGCACTGATTACTGTGTAAATGACACTGGCAGGGAAGGGATTAAACACTAGGGGGCGATCAAGGTGTTAACTGTGTTCCCTCACTGTGTTCTAACTGTAGGGGGGATGGGCTCACTAGAACATGACAGAGGTCACTGGGAGCAGTAGATCTCTGTCATGTTGCTAGGCAGAACAGGGAAATGCCTTATTTACATCTCCCTGTTCTGCCTCTCCGTGTCACGATCGCGGGCCACCGGCGAACATCGAGTCTGCGGGACCCGCGGGCACGTTCGCACCCGCTGGCGGCGTGCGCCCACTAGCCCGCGATTTAAAGGAGACGTACAGGTACGCCCATTTGCGCAGTCTTGCCATTGTGCCGACGTACATTGTCGTGCGCTGGTCGGCAAGCGGTTAATATTTATTTGTGCAACTTAATTCTGCATAAAACATTTAACAGTGTCATTTCATGAGATAATTTATGAGGGCGTGATTAGAGGTGGGGCAACTGGTGGCGTGTAATGGTTAAAGCGGAGTTCTGCTTTGAAAGTTACACATACTGCAGCTGCTGACTTTAATAATCGAACACTTACTTGTCCTGGAAAGCAAATATTGCTTTTTTTTAAAAAAATTGTCACTCTTTGTTTGTTTATAGCACAAAGAATAAAAACCGCACATGTGATCAAATACCACCAAAAGAAAGCTCTATTTGTGGGAAAAAAAGGACATTCATGTTATTTGGGTACAACGTCGCACATGCGCGCAATTGTCAGTTAAAGTAACGCAGTGGCTTATCGCAAAAAATGGCCAGGTCATGAAGGGGGTGAAACCTTCCGGAGTGCAAGTGGGTAATGAAGTCCTCAAATGATCCAGCGCTGTGAACGCCTGCAGTCTTCTCTCCCCCTCACACAGGGACTTGAGCAGTCAATCAAATGCCGTGTGGAGGAAGTGGGGGGCAGGGCTGTGCGTGTGCGTCTATGGAGCAAGGCCCCATAGACACTGACAGCTCAGGAGATAGCATACACACACACACACACGTGTGCCCCCAAAGCAAGCAACTTGATATGGGGACACATGGAGAAGAGGAGGAGCCAAGATTGCTGGCAGGAGACCCCAGAAGGAGCAGGATCTGGGCTGCTCTGTTCAAAACCATTACACAGACCAGGGGGGTATAACTTTTTTTTTTTTTGTTAAATTAAAATAATAAACAAGATTTTAGTAACATTTTAATTGCTTCCCAACCACGCTATAGCCGAAACATGGCTACAGCGTGGCTCTCTGGCTCTGGGAGGACGCCCCCCCTCAGGTGCGCTCTTTGACCGCTGTGTCCTTTGGACACAGCTGATGACAGATAGCGGTAATGGGCCAATCAGAGCAGCCCTTTACGATGCGATCAGCTGTGTCCAATCACAGTTGGTCACATGTAAGCAAACTTGCCAGTTATCGGCATTCCTTTCCTCACACGCCGTCTCTGTGTGAGGAAAGGAGAGCCGATAACCAGCAAATCTGACAGGGGACAGCGAGTACATTGTTTACACTGATAATCAGGGCAATGCCTCATCAGCGCCCATTAGTGCAGCCTCATCAGCGCCCATCAGGCTTGCACTCACTGCCTGCCAACATCATCTTCCCAGATTGGCAACTGGGGTTGAGGTTGCGGGCTGTATCGGTTGCCCTTTCCCTACAGCCGCCACGGAGAGTGCCGCCTAGCAGTGCCACCTGTCAGTGCCCATTAGTACTGCCTATTGGTGCCTGTCAGTGCCCAGTGCCACCTGTCAGTGCCCATCAGTACTGCCTATTGGTGCCAATCAGTGCCGCGGGGAGTGCCGCCTAGCAGTGCCACCTGTCAGTGCCCATCAGTGCTGCCTACTGGTGCCCATCTGTGCTGCGGGGAGTGCCGCCTAGCAGTGCCGCCTGTCAGTGTCCATCAGTGCAGACCCTCAAAGCCGCCTCATCAGAGCCCATCAACCAAAAAAAAATTTTAAAAAAATTACTTATTTGCCAAATTTTATAACAGAAACTAAGAAAAACATTTTTTTTCCGGTCTTTTTTAGTTAGTTCAGCAAAAAACCCAGTGGTGATTAAATACCACAAAAAGAAATCTCTAGATGTAAAAAAAAAAAAAAGATAAAAATATAAGGGTACAGTGTTGCATGACCATGCAATTTTAATTCAAAGTGCTGACAGCCTGGGCAGGGAGGGGTTGAAATTGCCCGCCTCTACCAGATGTGATTTTTTTTTTTTTTTTTTATAATTCCCAATTATATTAAAACAGTGACTATGCGTACCTTATTCCTGTTACTTCGAAGCAGCTCTTCTCAAAGTGCCTGGAGCAGAAATACACATATTCTGAGGAGGGGTCCCAAAGCCCGTTACCACTCGGGTCCATTCTTCTGCAGTTTGCAATCCACAGGTTTCGTCGAGGGTCCTCTTTTCTTGGTAACCTTTAATAAAACAGAAAACAGAAAAAAGTACCAGGGCTTAAAGGGGTTGCATTAAGGTGAAAAACCTCCTCATAGACTGGGTTCAGGTAAGTAAAGGGGGTCTCAGCTGCCCCCCCCCCCCCCTTTACTTACCTAAACCCGGACTTTCCAGCAACAGGGATGAGCACACCAGCTGCAGCCGGTGTCTCGGTCCTGATTGGATAAACTGATAGCAGCACAGCCATTGGCTCCCACTGCTGTCAATCAAATCCAAGTCCTGCTGTCTGTGTTCATGGACACAGCAGCAGGACATGGGAGCGTGCCCGCACGAGTGCCCCCAGGGAATGCAGCTCTCCAACGGGGCACTTGAGAAAAGGAGGAGCCAGGAGCGCTGCTGAGGGACCCCAGAAGAGGATCGGGGCCACTCTATGCAAAACCCACTGCAGCACAGGAGGAGGTAAGTTTGACATATTTTTTTTTTGGTTTTGTTTTTTTAAAACGAACCTTTACATATCCTTTAACACTGTCCCAAGTCTCCACCCAGGTCCAGCGGGGTCATCTTGGGACAAACAACCCTTGTGTCATTCTGCCTATTTCCTGTTAGCCGAACCTAATTAGTTACATACCCCTATGGGGTGCGCCATCATGCAGGCTGGGCTCATAGTACTCCAAGATTGCACATGTGTAGCATTACACACGAAGAGCCGCTGCAGTTTAACCAGTTCCTTCCCAAACTAGTGCAGAAGCAGCCAGGCACACAGTGACAATCGATTTATTCTGACTCAATAATCAGTCTAGGGCAGTGATGGCGAACCTTGGCACCACAGATGTTTTGGAACTACATTTCCCATGATACTCATGCCCTCTGCATTGTAGTTGAGCATCATGGGAAATGTAGTTCCAAAACATCTGGGGTGCCAAGGTTCGCCATCACTGGTCTAGGGGGGATGTCTTTTAGGTGTTTTATTGTTGAGGAACTTGCATGGGGTATAGGGTAGTATAAGAAACTCCAGGTTCACAGAATATTTACAAGACACTAAAAGCAGAGCTCCACCCAAAAGGAGAAGCTCAGCTTGTTTCCACCCTCCACTGCCACATTTTTTTGGGGGGGCAGTGGTACCTGGTTTTGAAAGGCGACCACTTCCATCCCACTTCCAGCTCAGATTGCTGTGACAAACTAAGCTGGAAGTTCTTCGCCCAGTCTTCTGGGACACATCACAGGTCACAGAAGACTACAGGACCATTCACAAGAAGCAGCACGACTCACACATGTGAAGTAGGAAACAGGCTGTGAAGCTGCAAGGCTTCACTTCCTCTTTTCCTTACCTGAGATGCCGGTGTTTCATCAGATTAGGCGACCCATCAGAATTTGTAATGGAAGCGACGTTGTTGCTCCGCCATCTTGCTACACCCCACACTCGTCCACAGTAACAATACAGTGAAAAGGTGGCAAGCGGGTTTCTTGTTACACCCACCGGAGTTTTGCATTTCACACTTATTTTTAACAGTAACAGGAGCTTATATGGGACTGTTTAGATGTTGAATTTTAAAAGCAGCAAGCCTGCTGATCTCACAGGTTTGCAAATCTGACAGAACAACGCTGCTTTTATAATTCAATATGTAAACAGTCCGATGGATTTCTAAATACTGTATTTCACTATATAAGCTCTGTTTACTGTTAAAAATAAGTGTGAAATGCAAAACTCCGGTGGGTGTAACAAGATGTCCGCTTCCCGCCTTCTCACTGTATCGTTACTGTGGAGGAGTGCGGGGTGTAGCAAGATGGCGGCGCAAAAACGTCACTTCCATCACAATTTCTGACGGGTTGCCTAATCTGACAAAACACCGGCGCCTGCACCTGAAGCCGACTGAATAATCAGCTCAGGTGAGGACATTGCGGGATGCCTGGACAGGTAAGTGAAGTGTCCTTATATTAAAAGACAGCTGCTACAGTATCTGTAGCATCTGACTTTTAATTTTTAAGGAGCCTGGAGCTCCACTTTAAGTGTCTTTAAGCAGGAACAGGTGCAGCGGGCAGAACTGGATCCATTCTCTTTAGATGCAATCCCAGACAGGAATCCTACTGACTTCCTCACCCAAGAGATACAGCTCACAGTCACTAAAACTCCGGGTTCAGATCAGTACTCACAATGTCACAGGATCACCGGATGCCTCCTTCCAGTATCCACCTGACACTCTTCGGTGAGTTCTCCAGACCAGGCACCCAGACGGGGGCGGGGGTTCTCTTGACTGGCTTCAGAAGTGGATCATAGTAATAGCGCCCCCCCCCCCCCCCCCCCCCCAGCTGTACCACAGCTGAGACCTTGAGGAAAAATATCTGGACTCAGGATAGCTGCTGTAGGTGGGGGTAGACATCAGATTTGCTACTACTGTGTCAATCACTGTTCTCCTTGCTGGAGAGTAAGCTGTACCTGAGAACCTGTGGCGAAAGTAACTCCCTGCTTTTGCTTCATTTGTTCTCAGCCATCTGTGCTTCCTCCATCTCTTCAGCCGCTTCCTGATCATTACCTAACCAGTCATCAAGGGGGTGGCTCTGACATGAGGAAGCAAAGCCCTGCCTCCAACAAGATGGCTGCCTTCACCCAGAGAAACAGTGCATAACTAGACATAGTAGATAAGTAATGAGGTAAAAAGCCAACTGCAGGGAGCCCATAGGCAATACTTGTGACTACAATGCTAAACCTCCCGCACCTACCTATTAAAGCAGAGTTTCAGTCCCCCCAAATACTTTTTTTTTTTTTTAAACTCCTCCATACTTGTTTAAATAATCTTGCAACATTTAGAACATGTCCTATATGTAATTTGTTTTAAAATATTTGAAGACTAACCAGATCTCGGAAAGCAGGCAGGTTCCACGTCATCTGTGGGCATCCGAAGCCCCTTTCTCTTGATTCCTGGGATTCGGTGCAGCTGGCTACCCAGCATGCACCTCTCGAACTCATGCCGCTGAGAAGCTCTATCTGTTTCCAACAGGTTGCCATAACAATGGCGGCGGCGGTGGACGTTCCCCCCCCATTGCTATAGCAACTTGTCAATCATGACATCCAGTTTGCGTCATTTCCGGTCTGGAAATAACGCGAGATTCCATCACTAGGCGATTCGCAAAGACTCCTGGGATACACGATGCCGCTATCCCAGGAGCCCTTGCAGATCACCTAGTGACGTAATCGCCTAGGCGGCCGCAGCCGGAAGTGCTGCAGAAGAACAGTAAAAAACATTTGTAAAGAAAAAAGAAAAAAAAATATTGCCATTTATAACAGCATTTAGGATGGGCATGAGAGTGATCGGACCTTCAAAACACGGGTGGAACTCCACTTTAGTTATAGTGCAAATACAATACAAACCAATGCTTGTGACTAGCCCTTTGTCCTCAGCTTTTCTTTTTTTTTTTTTTTTTTTGTAGCACCTACAGTACAGGACCTCCTTAAGATAAAGAAACTGAGCTGACCTGTGAAATGAGATGTCGTTCTCCCTGGTCAGGCGAGAATCCCGAGTGGTGCAGCCGAGAGCTGAGCAATGTCTTGGCATCTAGAATCCAGAGCAAATGGAAGAGTTAGCCTATCAGATCACTAGGAACCAAGAAGAATACTCCAATCAAATTCAGTCAATTGGTAAAAAAAAAACAGAAAAAAAAAAAAAAAAAGAACATGGCTGAACAAACTTGCTTGAGGTTAAGACCCACACTATTAACCACTTCTGGAACGCCCTATTGCAGATTTACTGCTACAGTAAATTTCATTTATGTACAGAGTGGCACGACCGTGCAATGGTCAGTTAAAAGTAACGCAGTGTCGCATCGCAAAAAATGGCCTGGTCATGAAGGGGGGGGGGGGGGTAAATCTTCCGGAGGTCAAGTGGTTAAAGTAAACCTATCCTGAAAAAAAATGAAGGCTGCCACTGCTAGCCTCCTTATGACTACCCATTATGTGTAATGTTAAATAGGGGATAGATTAACGGCATTTCTATTATTGTTATTATTTTTTTTTACTAGTAATGGCGGTGATCTGCGATTTTTAGCGGGACTGTGGTATTGTGGCGGACAAATTGGACACTTTTGACACATTTTCGGGACCATTGACAATTATACAGCGATCAGTGCTATAAAAATGCACTGATTACTGTATAAATGACATTGGCAGGGAAGGGCGATCAAGGGGTTAACTGTGTTCCCTAGTGTGTGTTCTAACTGTGGGGGGGGGGAATGGGACTGACTAGGAGAGGAGAGAGATCGGTGTTCATACTTGGTATGAACACACGATCTCTCTCCTCTCCCCTGAGAGAACTGGGATCTGTGTGTTTACAAACACACAGATCCCGGTTCTCGCTCTGTCACAAGCGATCATCGCTCCGGCGTGATGCCGCGGGTCTGCCCCCTAGTGGTAAAAAGGCGTACCAACGGGGAGCCAACCTGCCGCAGTACAACTGGGGCGGCTGGTCGGGAAGGGGTTAAAGTGTGACAGTGCTGAAAATTGGCCTCGGCAGGAAGGGGGGATAGTGCCCGGTATTGAAGTGGTTACAGACCAAGCTGTCCAGCAAAAGTGTGAGACAGAACTGTAGCTACCATGCCATTTATAAAACGTACCTTGGTTAACCACCTCCTGCCCGGCCCAAAGATAAAGGACGGCTGGGTGGGAGTACGGTTATTCTGGGTGGATGTCATATGACGTCCTCCCAGGATCAGGCTGCACTGCACCAGGGGATCTGTCACCCGCCATGTCCACCGGGCACAGCAAATAACAGATCAGTGTACCGGGCTGCTGGTGGTACCATGTGATCGCTGTGACCAGTCACAGCAGATCACATGGCAATTGTACACAATGCATGGCTTCCATTCGTACTATTCATTGTCTATTCAGACAGGGCCAATCACAGCCCAACTGTACCATGTGATTAGCTGTGGCCAATCACAATAGTACACAATGGATGAATGGATGTCATTCATAAAAAATGGTTGCTTATGACAGTGATATTCACTGTTATAAGCAAAGAATGGAAATAATAATTTAAAAAAACCATCCTGATCACCTCCACAAAAGTAGTACAGTGTAAAATAAATACATAAAATTGTGGGGAAAAAAAAAAGTTGGGAAAAAAAAAATAAAAATAAATTAAAAATTGTGAGCGCAGGAGGGGCAGAGCAGACAGCAGATGACTTGCAGTTACCGCTCTCTGCTCACAGTCATGTGATCTCTTGATTCTTGGTCTTAGAGCCGGCGGGGCACAGCTGCAGCATCTTTTCTTTTAAAGTGATATTAAAAGCATTTTTTTTTTTAAATAAGAAACATGTTAGACTTGTGCAGTGTTGTTGTACAGAGCAGCCTCGGTCCTCCTCTTCTCGGGTCCCCCCCGCCAACGCTCCTGGCCCTTCCCTCCTGAAGAGAACCACCAGAGCAAGCAGCTTGGTATGGGGGCACACAAGCAGGCTCATTCACGGGCCGCTGCTCTGTGTTAATTCACATACACAGAGCGGAGGCTCGGTCCTGCTTCCTCTCTCTCTCCCTTCATTAGCTCACTGGCTGTGATTGACAGCAACAGGAGCCAATGGCCCCCGATACTGTCTCAGCCAATGAGGAGGTGGAGACCTGGGGAGCCGAGGCTCTCGTGCACAACGCTGAATCATGATGGTGCTCAGGCAAGTATTGGGGGGGGGGGGGGCTGCTGCACAGAGGTTTTTTTACCTTCTGAAGATAAAAAACCTGGAGCCTTTACAACCACTTTTTCGGCCCACAGTCTTTAATACTTCTTGACGCTCACATCAAAAAAAGAACGACATTCAGAAAAGAAGTCCTTTTGTCAACGCTTGCTTGAGTTGCACTAATTTTTGAGAGGATTTCCAGTTCTGCCTTATTGGATGGGAGGTGAATGGATATCTCCCTTCTAAACCATTCTACAGCAATTGATCTCCAATGTGGTTCTTTTATGGCCATGAAATTTATACCCAGTGACTGTGCGGCCAGCGTAAGACATTCACCTACGGCGTGGTGCGTTACCTTTGCAAAGCTGAAGGTTGAAAATATCATAGGGACCGCGGAGTCCCTGAGCCGCACCGTCTGTCCGGTTCGATCAAACTGCTTATCGTGGAAGTGTTGGGAGCACAGAGAGCTGTGTACAGAAGGGGTCCATTCACTACCAACCGCAGAGTGAGAGTGGGACACGGCATTCACCCACAGCGTCCTCCGTGACTCCTCTTTGGGAAATCTAAGCAAGAGGAAAGAAGAAAAAGAAAAAAGGGGGGGGGGGTTAGAACTGTAACATGGGAGGAATAAAAAAAAAACAAAAAAACTAAAGCAACATAATGAAAAAAAGATTTCACTGCAAAAGAAGGTTTAAGGTGTTACTAAACCCACAACAGTAAAATCAGTCTGTATATGCCAGTGGTTCTCAACTCCAGTCCTCAGGACCCACTAACAGGCCAGATTTTATGTATTACTTTGGGGAGATGTAGACTGGAATACTGCAATCACTGAGCAACAAATGAGATCACCTGTCATGTATTTCAGTTATCTTGTAAACCTGGCCTGTTAGTGGGTCCTGAGGACAGGAGTTGAGAACCACTGGTATATGCACTAAAGCATGCTTGTTATACTCACCGTGGTACCTAAGGGGTTAATCCCCTGTATTGTGTAAAACGGCTGTTGGATCCTGTCTTCTCTGATCCCCCCCCCCCTTTTTTTTTACTGTCTCCAATCCATCAGCTGATAGTACAGAGCAGTGGTCTCCAATCTGTGGCCCTTTGTTTTTATTCAGCCCTTGGAGCACCATTTCATCCACTGATACCAACAATGGGGCATAATTCCCCTCACTGACACCAATGAAGGGGGTATGTCTCCTCCCAATGACACCAACAATGGGGCCCAATGACATTGTTGTTTTATTTCATAATACAAGATGTGTTTGAATATGAAATCTGGATACACCGGTCTATATGGACAGCTTTACCCCGGATATCTGCATACTTAGAGGTGCCTTTTCTAATCATCAACCATGTGAGTTGCTAAATGTTGTACCTTCATTAAGCCCCGGTTCACATTGATGAGATTTGACATGCGATTTGACATGGCAAATCAGCGGCGATTGACAGCAATGGCACCGTCCGAATCAGTCCGATTCCCAAAAGCAGTTTCTGTACTACTTTTGGCGATTTCGGGGTGCGATTTCCATTGACATCTGGTGCAGAAACCCGCACAGATGTCTCTGAAATCGCCCCTGAAATTCGGGACTGACATGCGGGAATGAAATGGTACTAGCTCAGCTAAACTCGCACCATTTCATTCCCGCAGTCAATGTGAACCAGGGCTTAGACCCCTTTCCGCACTGGGGCCACGGCCGCGTTAGCGCTAATGTGCCGCTCGTCTTAGAGCCGCTTTAGCTCTGTTTAACCACTTCGCCGACCAGCGGCAGGTTGGCTCCCCTGCGTGAGCCCCTAAATAGCGCCTGAATAATAGCCTCCCATTCATTTCAGTGTGTCTTTTAGCGGCAATAGTAACTCTCAATCCAAGGTTTTACTGTATATAAGAAAAAGAAGAATAAGAACATGATAAAAGGAATAAGTATAATAAAGTATAAGATAATACGAAAATAATAATTAGTAGACAATAAAAACAACACAAAAATAGGAATACAACAACAACAATAATAAAAACTACTAAAAGTAACTGATAATATAAATGTATTAATAAGTATATGATAATAATAAAATACAAGATCAATAAATAAATAAAATAAAAAACAAGAATACAAGTATATGATATTAAAACCGAACTTGACCCAAAAAGGGAAGTTCCGCTTTTCCTCCTCGCCCCCCCCCCCCCCTTAGCCATATTTGGAATAAATTTGTTTTTTTTGGGGGGGTGGGGCTACCTAGTTTCGAGTGATACCCACTTCCGCTTTGGCGATCAGACCAGAAGTTCAGCCCCCACCCCCGCAACCTTCTGAGACACATCAAAAGGTCCCAGGAGACTGTGGGTCCATCCACAAGGCACAGCGCAGCTTGTGCATGCGCAGTGGGGATTCGGCTGTAAAGCCGCGAGGTGTTACAGGCCAAGTTCCCACAGCTACCATGGCGGTACCGGGGACCCGAAGACTGGAGAAGAACCAGCCCGGGTGAGGACAGTGCTGGATTCCTGGGACAGGTAAGTGTCCTTTAATAAAACGTTAGAAGCTGCAGTATTTGTAGCTGCTGACTTTTCATTTTTTTGGAAATATGGCTGAAGCTCCTCTCAATATACGATAATAAAAAATATGACTCTATAAATACAGTAATAAGGATGTGGTAAAAAAAAAAAAAAAGGATATGGTAATAAGAATACAATCATACACACTGTGCAGTGACCTTAGTACCTACCTGTGGAACGTTATCCCTTTGCGTCTTGTAAGCGCCGTCTGCCGGTTGACACAATTAGCAGCAGAGCATGACCGGACCATTGCGCTCCACTCAGCCGGCGCCACAACCCGTCCCTGAAAATGTAAAAGGAAAATCATTTTATAGGGATATACTGTGACTTGTCCACTTTCTTTGGTCAACAATCAACCCCTTCCTTTTCTAATGAAGAAAAAAAAAATTAATACAGGGCATTAAAGAGGCGCTCCAGACTCCCCCCCACCCCAAAAAATGAAAAGTCAGCAGTCACAAATACAGAACAGATACTGTAGCTGCTGACTTTTAGTAGAAGGACATTTACCTGTCCAGTGATCCAGCGCTGTCCTCACCAGAGCCGGTTCTTCAATGGGCTCTGGGCGCCGACATCTTTGATAAGGGAAACAGGAAGTAAATGCCTTGTAGCTTCACAGCCGGTTTCCTGCCGCGCTGCACTTTGCTGTTGGTCCCGCGGTCTTCTGGGACCTGCAATGTGTCCCAGAAGGCTGCGGGGGAAGGAGGGGGTCAAACTTCTGGCTCAGACCGCAGCAGCAATCTGAGCCGCAACTGGGAGCGGGTACCTGTCAAAGCCAGGTTCCTGCTCCCCCCCCCAAAAAAAGTGCCAGCTGTAGCAGTGAGGGGGGAGGGGCAGAGGATGCAAATAAGCAGAGCTTCCCCTTTTGGGTGAGGTTCTGCTTTAAGGAAGAAGTCTCACTTCTTTTTTTTTCTCTCTATTATGTTCTGTCCTCCATAGTATTCCATCCAGTCTTTCTATGTGCTGAGGAAGGATAGCTATGAGGTTGGACAGGATGCCTCCAGCGAGGCCACAGGGACAGGAAGTGGGGGGACATTTCCATCCAGTGGTGTCACAGGGACAGGAAGTGGGGGAAAGTCTCCCTCCAATGGGGGGTCACAGAAAATCTCCCATGAATGGTGTCAAAGGAACAGGAAGTCTCCCTCCAATGGGGGGAGGGGGTCACAGGGACAGGAAATCTCCCTCCAATGGGGGGAGGGGTCACAGGGACAGGAAGTCTCCCTCCAATGGGGGAGGGGGGGGTCACAGGAACAGAAAGTCTCCCTCCAATGGGGGGGGGGGTCACAGGGACAGGAAGTCTCCCTTCAGTGCGTGGGTCACGGAGACAGAAAGTCTCCCTCCAGTGTGGGGGGGGGGGTGTCACAGGGACAGGAAGTTCCCCTCCAGTGGGGGGGGGGTCACAGAGACACGAAGTCTTCCTCCAATGGGGGAGGGGTCACAGGGACAGGAAGTCTCCCTCCAATGGTGTCATAGGAACAGGAAGTCTCCCTCCAATGGGTAAGGGGGGGGTGTCACAGGGACAGGAAGTTTCCCTCCAGTGGGGGGGGTCACAGAGACAGGAAGTCTTCCTCCAATGGGGGAGGGGTTACAGGGACAGGAAGTCAACCTCCAATGGGGGAGGGGTCACAGGGACAGGAAGTCTCCCTCCAATGGTGTCATAGGAACAGGAAGTCTCCCTTCAGTGCGTGGGTCACGGAGACAGAAAGTCTCCCTCCAGTAGGGGGGGGGGGTTGTCACAGGGACAGGAAGTCTCCCTCCAATGGGGAGTCACGGAGACAGGAAGTCTTCCTCCAATGGGGGAGGGGTCACAGGGACAGGAAGTCTTCCTCCAATGGGGGAGGGGTCACAGGGACAGGAAGTCAACCTCCAATGGGGGAGGGGTCACAGGGACATGAAGTCTCCCTCCAATGGGGGAGGGGTCACAGGGACAGGAAGTCTCCCTCCAATGGGGGAGGGGGGGGTCACAGGGACAGGAAGTCTCCCTCAAATGGTGTCATAGGAACAGAAAGTCTCCCTCCAATGGGGGGGGGGTCACAGGGACAGGAAGTCTCCCTTCAGTGCGTGGGTCACGGAGACAGAAAGTCTCCCTCCAGTGGGGGGGGGGGGGTGTCACAGGGACAGGAAGTTTCCCTCCAGTGGGGGGGGGGTCACAGAGACAGGAAGTCTTCCTCCAATGGGGGAGGGGTTACAGGGACAGGAAGTCAACCTCCAATGGGGGAGGGGTCACAGGGACAGGAAGTCTCCCTCCAATGGTGTCATAGGAACAGGAAGTCTCCCTTCAGTGCGTGGGTCACGGAGACAGAAAGTCTCCCTCCAGTAGGGGGGGGGGGTGTCACAGGGACAGGAAGTCTCCCTCCAATGGGGGGGTCACAGGGACAGGAAGTTTCCCTCCAGTGGGGGGTCACGGAGACAGGAAGTCTTCCTCCAATGGGGGAGGGGTCACAGGGACAGGAAGTCTTCCCCCAATGGGGGAGGGGTCACAGGGACAGGAAGTCAACCTCCAATGGGGGAGGGGTCACAGGGACAGGAAGTCTCCCTTCAGTGCGTGGGTCACGGAGACAGAAAGTCTCCCTCCAGTAGGGGGGGTGTCACAGGGACAGGAAGTCTCCCTCCAATGGGGGGGGGTCACAGGGACAGGAAGTTTCCCTCCAGTGGGGGGTCACGGAGACAGGAAGTCTTCCTCCAATGGGGGAGGGGTCACAGGGACAGGAAGTCTTCCTCCAATGGGGGAGGGGTCACAGGGACAGGAAGTCAACCTCCAATGGGGGAGGGGTCACAGGGACAGGAAGTCTCCCTCCAATGGGGGAGGGGTCACAGGGACAGGAAGTCTCCCTCCAATGGGGGAGGGGTCACAGGGACAGGAAGTCTCCCTCCAATGGGTGGGGGGGGGTGTCACAGGGACAGGAAGTTTCCCTCCAGTGGGGGGGTCACAGAGACAGGAAGTCTTCCTCCAATGGGGGAGGGGTCACAGGGACAGGAAGTCTCCCTCCAATGGTGTCATAGGAACAGGAAGTCTCCCTTCAGTGCGTGGGTCACGGAGACAGAAAGTCTCCCTCCAGTAGGGGGGGGGGTTGTCACAGGGACAGGAAGTCTCCCTCCAATGGGGGGGTCACAGGGACAGGAAGTTTCCCTCCAGTGGGGGGTCACGGAGACAGGAAGTTTTCCTCCAATGGGGGAGGGGTCACAGGGACAGGAAGTCTTCCTCCAATGGGGGAGGGGTCACAGGGACAGGAAGTCAACCTCCAATGGGGGAGGGGTCACAGGGACAGGAAGTCTCCCTTCAGTGCATGGGTCATGGAGACAGAAAGTCTCCCTCCAGTAGGGGGGGTCACAGGGACAGGAAGTTTCCCTCCAGTGGGGGGTCACGGAGACAGGAAGTCTCCCTCCAATGGGGGAGGGGTCACAGGGACAGGAAGTCTTCCTCCAATGGGGGAGGGGGTCACAGGGACAGGAAGTCTCCCTCCAATGGGGGAGGGGTCACAGGGACAGGAAGTCTCCCTCCAATGGGGGAGGGGTCACAGGGACAGGAAGTCTCCCTCCAATGGGGGAGGGGTCACAGGGACAGGAAGTCTCCCTCCAATGGTGTCATAGGAACAGGAAGTCTCCCTCCAATGGGTGGGGGGGTCACAGGGACAGGAAGTCTCCCTCCAATGGGTGGGGGGGTCACAGGGACAGGAAGTCCCCCTTCAGTGGGGGGGGGGGGGGGGGGGGGGTCAAAGGGACAGGAAGTCTCCCTCCAATGGGGGGGTCACAGGAAGTCAACTTCCAATCGGGGAGGGGTCACAGGGACAGGAAGTCTCCCTCCAATGGTGTCATAGGAACAGGAAGTCTCCCTCCAATGGGGGGGGGTCACAGGGACAGGAAGTCTCCCTCCAGGAGAGGGTGTCACAGGGACAGGAAGTCTCCCTCCAGGGGGGTCACAGGGACAGGAAGTCTCCCTCCAATGGGTGGGGGGGTCACAGGGACAGGAAGTCCCCCTTCAGTGGGGGGGGGGGTGTCAAAGGGACAGGAAGTCTCCCTCCAATGGGGGGGTCACAGGAAGTCAACTTCCAATCGGGGAGGGGTCACAGGGACAGGAAGTCTCCCTCCAATGGTGTCATAGGAACAGGAAGTCTCCCTCCAATGGGGGGGGGGTCACAGGGACAGGAAGTCTCCCTCCAGGAGAGGGTGTCACAGGGACAGGAAGTCTCCCTCCAGGGGGGTCACAGGGACAGGAAGTCTCCCTCCATGGGGGGGGGGTTACAGAGACAGGAAGTGAGGGGGAGGTACAGACCAGACAGCCTCCTCTCCATACTCTATAGAACACAACGCAATGAGGGTTGGATGTCAGGCTGACATGCTGAGCCTTGTGGTTCCCCAGCACCCCGGATCTTCTCTCTGTATACAATCACCTCCCTATACACAGCACGGTGCCCCTCCCCCTCCCCCCGGTATACCTGCCCGGTGCACAGAGCCAGAGAGGCGCCCACCGGCTACACATCCGACTTCATCTGTCCGCCTGACAGTCCGCACACCGCCCCCCACCGGCACAGCGCCACCTGCCGGCCGGAGGAGCGAACTACCGCCGCCTGATGACAGCCACAGCACTGTCCTGGGATTTAGGAGAACATACAGGAGGAGATCCTTCGTCACCACCTTCTATATACAGAAATATATATATATATACAGATATGTACAGCCCAGAGAAAGCACGGGGCACCTGCAGGGCTCAGTACCAGCAGAGACTCCTCTAACATCCAGAGAGAAACAAGGAAGAAGGGCGCCATTGAATATATATCAAATTAAATTTATTGTTAAAAACAATATCCACTCACATGTAAAACTGAAGTGTAGATCTCAGATACATCTGGTGACATAGAAAGGAGCGGAGGACTACAAGTGGCAGCAAGTCCAGATGCGCTGACATCACCTCTCATAGACTGAAGATGAGCTGTGCTAAGCCAATATTGTAGTCTGTGAGCACACCACAAAACAGGAGAGCAGAAGACCAATCTAGGGTGGTGTGGGTTCCAGGAAGAGAGGGCGTGGGGGCGTCTGAGCTGGTGCTAGGTGTAAAGCGAAGAGTCCCAGCGTCTCGTCCGGCATCCGTGATGGAAGTAAAAGCACGGCCGTGTGATCGGAGCCAGAACGAGGCTTGGATCGCAAACACTGTGGCGCCGAGCTGTGACGTCACTCCTGTGCGACGCGTTTCCGGAAACGCGTCGCACAGGAGTGACGTCACAGCTCGGCGCCACAGTGTTTGCGATCCAAGCCTCGTTCTGGCTCCGATCACACGGCCGTGCTTTTACTTCCATCACGGATGCCGGACGAGACGCTGGGACTCTTCGCTTTACACCTAGCACCAGCTCAGACGCCCCCACGCCCTCTCTTCCTGGAACCCACACCACCCTAGATTGGTCTTCTGCTCTCCTGTTTTGTGGTGTGCTCACAGACTACAATATTGGCTTAGCACAGCTCATCTTCAGTCTATGAGAGGTGATGTCAGCGCATCTGGACTTGCTGCCACTTGTAGTCCTCCGCTCCTTTCTATGTCACGAGATGTATCTGAGATCTACACTTCAGTTTTACATGTGAGTGGATATTGTTTTTAACAATAAATTTAATTTGATATATATTCAGTGGCGCCCTTCTTCCTTGTTTTTCTCTAGCACATTGGACCTGGCTTTTTGGTTCCTTCCGGTGGCTGCCTTGAATGACTCTTACCGTACCCATATATATATATCATATATGTGTTTGTATGGACCCTGCCCTTGTGTACATAGGCAATGGTATGTAAGGTATATTGTATTGCGCCTTTTTTTACTTGTTTAACATCCAGAGAGGAAAAGAGTTTATATACTACAAATGGGAAACCTCTTGCCAGCCAGGTCTTTTCTCACACTTCTCACATACATGGAATAATCAGTTTTTTTTCCCTAGAAAATTAGGACCCACAAACATTATATATATATATATATATATATATATATATATATATATATATATATACCGGTATATATATTTTTTTTAGGCAGAGGCCCCAGAGAATAAAATGGTGGGTTTTGTTTATTTTTATGTCACATGGTATTAGTGCAGAGGTTTTTCAAACTCAATTTGTTTGGACAAAATACACTTTAATTAATATTAATGAAGACAAACACAACATCATACCCACTTGTTTGGTAAAATATAAAAGAATGATGTTACGCCGAGTAAATAGTTACCAAACATGTCACACTTTAAAAACTGCCCTCGCCGGTGGAATGGTGCCAAACGACGGTACCTAAAGATCCTCCATAGGCGATACTTTAAAAACCTTTACAGCAGAGGCAGGCGACCTTACAGAGATGGAGATCTACTTCAGGAACACCGAAGAAGTCAAAGATCGCCGGGCTCAGTGTCCTGTCGCAGGGCCGGTTCACACCACAACGTAATGACAGAAGGCGCGTTTCATGTGTGTTTTCTGCACCATGTTCAAAACGCAACGCCTTTGTGATCCACTGCGGGTGATGATACATTTTTAACCCCAAATGTAGATCGCAAATGCAGTGGACATAAAAAAAAAGTATTATAAGAGAGTGCAGGGTTCAGGAGTGGGGTACTCTCAGAATGCAGGGTTCAGAAGTGCATTGCACTCAGAATGCAGGGATCATGAGTCACAGAATGCAGGGATCAGGAGTGTGTTACACACAGAATGCAGGGATCATGAGTGTGTTACGCACAGAATGCAGGGATCAGGAGTGTGTTACGCATAGAATGCAGGGTTCAGCAGTGTGTTACGCACAGAATGCAGGGTTCGGGAGTGCGTTACGCACAGAATGCAGGGTTCAGGAGTGTGTGGTACTCAGAATGCAGGGTTAAGGAGTGGGGTACTCTCAGAATGTAGGGATCAGTAGTGCGTTACGCACAGAATGCAGGGATCAGGAGCGTGTTGCACTCAGAATGCAGGGATCATGAGTCACAGAATGCAGGGATCTGGAGGGTGTTATGCACAAAATGCAGGGATCAGGAGTGTGTTACACACAGAATGCAGGGATCAGGAGTGTGTTACGCACAGAATGCAGGGATCGGGAGTGTGTTACGCACAGAATGCAGGGTTCGGGAGTGTGTTATGCACAGAATGCAGGGGTCAGGAGTGTGTTGCGCACAGAATGCAAGGATCGGGAGTGTGTTACGCACAGAATGCAGGGTTCGGGAGTGTGTTATGCACAGAATGCAGGGATCGGGAGTGTGTTACGCACAGAATGCAGGGTTCGGGAGTGTGTTACGCACAGAATGCAGGGTTCAGGAGTGTGTTACGCACAGAATGCAGGGATCAGGAGTGTGTTACGCACAGAATGCAGGGATCGGGAGTATGTTACGCACAGAATGCAGGGTTCGGGAGTGTGTTATGCACAGAATGCAGGGGTCAGGAGTGTGTGGTACTCAGAATGCAGGTTTCGGGAGTGCGTTACATTCAGAATGCAGGGATCATGAGTGCGTTACGCCCAGAATGCAGGGATCAGGAGTGCATTGTGCTTAGAATGCAGGATTCAGGAGTGTGTGGTGCTCAGAATGCAGGGTTCAGGAGTGTGTGGTGCTCAGAATGCAGGGTTCAGGAGTGGGGTACTCTCAGAATGCAGGGATCAGGAGCACGTCGCACTCAGAATGCAGGGATCATGAGTCACAGAATGCAGGGATCAGGAGTGGGATCAGGAGCTTCAGCCAATCAGGGTACAGAGCACTGTCAGAGTCATGATTGGACACTGTCATTATGACTTTATCCAGTCATGGCTCATTCCCGCCCCACAGTATAAAAGTATTCTTTCAATGGCAGCCATTTTCAGTGTGATTTTGGTGTGGAGACAGATAGAACAGGGCTCTATTCAGTACTATTAGTTAGTGTGCTATACTGTTTTTTGCTTCAATTGTCAGTGTAGAATATTAGTTTAGTGTCAGTCTAGGGATAGTGTGAGTGTAGTGAGGAGGACCATCATTCAGCTTTTCATAGTGTGCAGCTAGAGTAGGGGCAGCTCAGATAGTTTCAGTGTAGTGTAGTGAGACCGTGTCAGTAATCTTGACATTAGTATATAGCTAGAGTAGGGACAGTTCAGATAGCTTCAGTGTAGTGACGGTTGAACACTGTATATTTGATTGCGTTACTGACAGTTTAATGGCATATAGTTTTGCGACGTTACTGCCAGTTTAACGCCATATCGTATTGCGTGCGTTACTGCCAGTTTAACGCCATATAGTTTTGCATGCTTTACTGCCAGTTTAACGCCATATAGTTTTGCGTGCGTTACTGCCAGTTTAACGCCATATAGTTTTGCGTGCGTTACTGCCAGTTTAACACCATATCGTTTTGCGTGCGTTACTGCCAGTTTAATGCCATATTGTTTTGTGTGCGTTACTGCCAGTTTAACGCCATATAGTTCTGTGTGCATTACTACAAGTTTAACGCCATATAGTTTTGTGCATTACTGCCAGTCTAACACCATTTACTTCTGTGTGTGTTACTGCCAGTTTAACGCCATATAGTTCTGTGCATCACTGTACATTTGGCGCATTATATTGCAGTATATTATATTGTATCCATGGAGTGTGTCTGTGTAGTGTGAGTACTCAAATTAAAGGGCACCAAACACCTCTTTACATTGATTAAAGTGCACCTACGTACATATTTCAACTTCTCCTTTAAATTTGCTTATAAGCACCGCCCCCTCCCTCCCAATAATGTCTAGGAGAACAACAAGGAGAGGCAGACGTTCCGATGGCACTGTAAGGGGGCCAGCAACAAATGTGTCCACAGGCAAAGGTGGATGTGGTAGTCAGTCCTCAGGCAGGGCATCATTTCTTCTGTATAGTGAGCTTGCCCGTGTTATCCGGCTACAGCATGCAGAGGAGATGGTGGACTGGCTTACTAAACCTTCCTCATCCTCCTCATCCTCTGTCACACAAGCAGAGACAAGTGTGCAGTCCCCTACAGTTGCCAGAGTGGATAAACCTGCCTCCTTGTCCACATCTATTCCTGCCACAGCCCTAACATCAGCCATTGAGGAGTCAGCTGAGTTATTTGACCACAGTGTCAGCCACTTGCTCCTTGATGATACCCAGCCATTACTGGATTCAGATGCTGGTTCTGAGGTTGAGGATGACAGGAACATGAGCCAATAGAGAGGGAGGAACACTGGTAGACAAATTGGCATTCGTGTTCCCCAAGCCGCAGCGTATTGCCAAGTTGTCTCCAGTGGTAATGATAAAGATGGAGGAGATGACGATGATGATGATGAGGTCACTGATGCGACTTGGATGCCAGATGAGGAAACGGAAGGTGAGACGGCACAACCCCAAGGACGTCGGCATTGTCAGGGCTGGGCTCAGCCCTTCCTTATCTGAACTGGCCGCTCAGCTGCCAGCTAAATGCCAGCTCCCACCTCTCTCCACAGTTACCCAGCTGTTGTTGATTCTGCTTGTCAGTCCTGCCTACTTAAAGCCGTCCAGCTCACTTGATCTCTGCCTTCGCCTTTGTCAACATCACAGTGACTTTCTCCTGCGTTCCTGTTGAAGACTTGCTTGGCTGATGTTCCTTCTGGCTCCTTATCCTGCTTGCTGTACTACTACGTTTATCTCTGGCTCCCTGACGTTTGCTTGGCTGACTACCCGATCCGGTTACTGAACTCTGGCTTGTTTTGACTACGCTTTCTCTGTTTACCTTATTATTAATAAACAAGTGTGATTTAACTATACTTCTGTCTTGGCCTGATTCATGGTTCCTGATAGTAGGTGAAGGCCATGAATTCAAAAGATGCAGTCAATCCACTTGTTGGTAAAATTTTTTCCAAATTGGATGAGCGGGATCACCGCATGGATCAGTTTGCCATGGCATTACAAACGCTCCTGAGTCGCACGGCTCACCTGGAAACTCCCACTGTGGCTGCTCCGGTACAACCTGAGTTCCTGGCCTTCCCTGCTGCTGCGCCAGTCTCTGTGCAGGCATCCGCCTCGAGTATTACTTCTATAAGAGGTATGTCTGGTTCCGCTCCGCTTCCCCAGCGATTTGGGGGTGATCCAGTTCAATGCAGAGGGTTTCTCAACCAGGTTGAGATTTACTTTGAGATGCTGCCCCAGGCGTTTCCCACGGACAGAAGCAAAGTAGGTTTCGTGATATCTTTGCTTTCCGAGAGAGCCTTGGCCAGGGCAAACCCTCTATGGGAGACGCAAAAACCTGTTGTCTTGAGTTACCCTGAATTTGTGGCTTCCTTTAAAAGGGTATTTGATGTTCCTGCATGCTATGCTTCTGCTGCCAAGTGCCTCATGTCCATCAGAGTACGAGAACTGTTGCCAACTAGCCATTGAATTCCGTACTCTGGCAGCAGAGGTTGCTTGGAACAATGAGGCCCTCGTGGCTGCTTTTTCTCATGGTCTCTCGGATTCCATCAAGGATGAGATAGCAGCCCGAGATATACCCACTAAGCTGGAGAAGTTGATCACGTTTGCCATCCTCATTGACTCCAGACTCAGTGAAATACTCTCTTTTAAGGAGCGCTTGCGGAAGCCTCCTGTATGTTTGCCTCCAAGCTTTGCAGTCCCACCCGTGCCTCCCTCACCTCCCATGCCTCCTGGTACCGAGTCGGTCAGTAAAGATGAACCCATGCACTTGGGTGTCACGCGTCTCTCTGCGGATGAGAGTGCCTTTAGGAGGAGGGAGAGATTGTGCCTTTATTGTGGCCAGGCAGGTCACTTTTTGAAGTCTTGTCCTACCCATCCAGGGAACGCCCGAACCTTGAGGTCCTGACATGGACAGACCTTAGGTGGCGTTGTTTCGTCCCCAGTTATCCAGAAAGATAAGCCCCTGGTTTCGGTCACCCTTTCTTGGGCTGAGTCGTCCATCGAGATACAGGCTCTAATCTAATCTGGGGCTGCAGGCCTGTTCATTGATGCTGCCTTTGTATCGCAGCACTTGATTCCACTGCAGCTTCGTGACACTCCACTTGCCATTGAGGCTCTTGACAGGAGATCTCTACAGCCTGCCCATGTGACTCATAAGACGGTTCTGTTGTCCATGGCCGTAGGGGCTCTTCACCATGAGATAATCCAATTCCAAGTTATTTCCTCATCTAGATTTCTGTTGGTTATTGGTTATGCTTGGTTACAGGGGCACAACCCCTCTTTTGATTGGCTCCGTGCTGAGGTTCTCTCCTGGTCACCACAGTGCAGTGAGACATGCTTCCAGAAGGTAGCCAAGGTCCTGTGCACCTCTGCACTCTCCTCCCTGCCAGAGGAGTACCGCGATTTTAGTGATGTCTTTGACAAAGGTCAAGTCAGTAGTTTGCCTCCACACCGGCCTTATGATTGCGCAATTGACCTTCAACCTGGTGCCATACCCCCTCATGGCCAGGTTTACCCTTTGTCGGTCTTGGAGGATAAGGCCATGGAGGAGTATGTTGCAGATGCACTTTCTCGAGGTTTCATCCGCTAATCCTCGTCTCCTGCTGGTGTCGGTTTTTTCTTTGTGAAGAAGAAGAGCGGTGAACTGAGACCTTGTATTGATTATAGGGGTCTCAATCGTTTCACGATTAAGAATGCCTACCCAATTCCGTTGATTACAGAGTTATTTGACCACCTCAAGGGAGCAACGGTTTTCACAAAGCTTGATTTGAGAGGGGCATACAATCTGGTGCGGATTAAGGTGGGCGACGAGTGGAAAACTGCGTTTAATACCAGAACAGGCTATTATGAGTACCTCGTAATGCCTTCTGGCCTTTATAACGCCACGGCAGTTTTCCAGGAATTTATTAATGATGTCCTCCGAGATTTGTTGCAGTTATGTGTGGTGGTTTATCTCGATGATATCCCCATGTTTTCCAAGTCCCTGGAGAGCCACCACACAGATGTCTGTCGCGTGCTTCAGAAACTAAGAGAGAACAATCTCTATTGTAAACTGGAGAAGTGTGAGTTCCATCGTGAACAGGTTAAATTCCTGGGCTATGTCATTTCCACTGCTGGTTTTTCGATGGACCCAGAGAAACTTTCGGCAGTCCTACAGTGGCCCCGACCCATGGGTTTACGTCCTCTGCAGCGTTTACTGAAGTTTATTTGTAACTTCTCGCCTCTGGTCAAGCCCCTGACTGATATGACCAGAAAGGACGGTAACCCACAGAGTTGGTCTCCGGAGTCCATTAAGGCCTTTGAGAGTCTCAAGGCTGCCTTTGTTTCTGCTCCTGTGTTGGCAAATCCTGATCCTACATTGCCTTTTATCCTAGAAGTTGATGCTTCTGAGACTGGAGTTGGCGCCCTTCTGTCTCAATGTCCTAACACAGAGTGCTATGCATCCGTGTGACTACTTTTCCAAGAAATTGTCACCTGCTGAGTGCAATTATGAGATTGGTGACAGAGAGCTGTTGGCGATCATTTTAGCCCTGAAAAAATGGAGACATCTCCTTGAAGGTACCACTGTGCCGGTTCTCATTCTTACCGACCATAAGAATCTCACATTCTTGTCTGAGGCTAAGCGCCTCTCTCCCAGGAGGGCGCGATGGGCTCTTTTTTTGTCGCGTTTTAATTACAGTGTCTCATTCTTACCCGGTACTAAGAATGTAAGGGCTGACGCCTTGTCACGACAATTTTCCTCCACTTCCAAGTTGGAGTCGGTTCCGGTTCCTGTGATTCCTCCTGATTGTATTCTGGCTACTGTTCGCACCAGTCTTACTTCTACTTTGGGTGACAAAATTCTTGCTGCTCAGGTCTATGCTCCTCCTGAGAAACCTTGTGACCGCTGCTTTGTCCCAGAGAGTCTCTGTACTGCCGTGCTCCAGACTTACCATTCTCCCAAGGCAGCCGGCCACCCTGGGAAGAATCAACTTGTTTGGGCCATTTACCAACAATTCTGGTGGCCTAGTCTATGGGCTGATGTAACTGCCTTTGTAGCTGCCTGTTCCGTGTGTGCTCAGAGTAAGACTCCTTGACACCTTCCAGTGGGCCTCCTACAACACATACCCAATGTAGAGAGGCCCTGGACCCACCTGTCTATGGATTTCATTGTGGAGTTACCCAACTCCCAAGGCAACACGGTTATCCTTATGGTGGTTGACCGGTTCTCAAAGATGTGTCATTGTATTCCTCTTAAGAAGTTGCCCACTTCTAAGGAACTGGCTTCCTTTTTGCTCGGGAGATCTTTCGCTTACATAGGCTACCCAAGGTGATTGTCTTGGACAGGAGTAGTCAGTTTGTCTCCTGGTTCTGGCAAGCCTTTTGTGCACAGTTGGGAATTCAGCTTGCTTTCTCCTCTGCGTATCACCCGCAGTCTAATGGGGCTGCAGAACGAGCCAATTAGTCCTTGGAGCAATTTCTACATTGCTATATTTCTGACCATCATAACAACTGGTCAGACCTATTACTGTGGGCAGAGTTTGTTCACAACAGTGCCTTGAATTCTGCTTCGCGATTGTACCCATTTATGGTGAATTATGGTTTCCAACCTTCCATGTTGCCTGACTCGTTTGCATCGCAGAGTATTCCTGTGTTAGAGGAGCATCTCCGTGGTCTTCGTTCCACTTGGGCACAAGTTAAGGAGGCTTTGCAACATGCTAACGATAGGTACAGACTCCATGCTGACTGCAAACGCCTGCCTGCGCCTTCCTACCAGGTTGGGGACAGAGTCTGGCTGTTGTCTCGCAACCTCTGACTTCGTGTTCCTTCTTTTGAAGTTCGCACCTCGGTTTATTGGGCCTTTCCGTATCCTTCGCAGGATTAACCCAGTGGCTTACGCCTTGGACCCTGCTCCTAGTATGCGCATCTCAAATGAGTTTCATGTCTCCTTATTGAAACCTTTGGTCTGGAACCACTTTACCACCTCGGTGCCACGTCCTCACCCTATACAGGTTGAGAACCATGAGGAGTATGAAGTACAACCCATTGTTGACTCCCATAGGTTCCATGGGCGCATACAGTACCTGGTGCATTGGAAGGGGTACGGTCCAGAGGAACGCTCTTGGGTCTCATTCTCGGACGTACATGCCCCTGTCCTCCTCCGTAATTTCCATAGACGTTTTCTTCTCAAGCCCGGTGGTCCTCCGAGGGGGAGGGGTCATTGAGGAGGGGTTACTGTCAGGGCTGGGATTAGCCCTTCCTTCTCTGAGCTGGCCGCTCAGCTGTCGGCTAATTGCCAGCTCCCATCTCTCTCCACAGTTACCCAGCTGTTGTTCATTCTGCCCGTCAGTCCTGCCTACCTAAAGCTGTCCAGCTCACTTGATCTCTACCTTCGCCTTTGTCAACATCACAGTGACTTTCTCCTGCGTTCCTGTTGAAGACTTGCCCGGCTGACGCTCCTTCTGGCTCTTGATCCTGCTTGCTGTACTACTACATTTATCTCTGGCTCCCTGACATTTGCTTGGCTGACTACCTGATCCGGTTACTGAACTCTGGCTTGTTTTGACTACGCTTTCTCTGTTTACCTTATTATTATTATTATTATTAAACAAGTGTGATTTAACTATACTTCTATCTTGGTCTCATTCATGGTTCCTCTCAAGAAAGAGTAGAGAGCAGCCACCCTATTCCATCACATTCTGCAGCTGTTATCTCCCGGGCGGCCCACTCCCCACAGCTCAGCTGTCTGGGCCTTTTTCAGCACATCTGCAGCAGATCGCACTCTTGCTATCTGCAAACTGTGTCACAGGCACATCAAACGTGGCAAAAACACCAACCATTTGGGTACCACATGCCTTACAAGGCATTTAACGTCCAACCACTCAGCCCGTTGGCAAAAGCACCTAAAAGCCACACAAAAGGGGCACAAATCTGTCCCTCCTCCTCCTCCTCCTTACCCACTTCAGTCTGCCCCTGTGATACCGAGTCATTACCTTTCAGCAGCCTCCACTGACAGGGATGATGGTATAGCACAGGGTGTCCCTGGTCCTAGCAGCTCATCTACCAGCAGCACACCACCAGCTGTAGACTGTAGCCAGCAAATTTCTCTGCCCCATCTTCTGCAGTAGAAAAAAAAATACAGTCCCTGCCACCCTGTCACGTACCTGGTAGGTGGAGCCCGGAATGCAGAGAACGGCCTCTCGTATGCCTCTGACTTAAGAACCCCTGAAGGTGTGAACAGGGACTCGAAAGTACAGAGGGGCACAAGTGCCTGACTGGAACACTGAAGTAGAAGGCGGGATCCTGTAGTCAGCAGGGAGGTGCACTGTAATCCTGTAGCAGGTTGCAGACAGCAGGGAGGTGCACTGTAGTACTGTAGCAGGATGCAGATAGCAGGGAGGTGCACTGTAGTCCTGTAGCAGGTTGCAGACAGCAGGGAGGTGCACTGTAGTCCTGTAGCAGGTTGCAGACAGCAGGGAGGTGCACTGTAGTCCTGTAGCAGGATGCAGATAGCAGGGAGGTGCACTGTAGTCCTGTAGCAGGTTGCAGACAGCAGGGAGGTGCACTGTAGTACTGTAGCAGGATGCAGATAGCAGGGAGGTGCACTGTAGTCCTGTAGCAGGTTGCAGACAGCAGGGAGGTGCACTGTAGTCCTGTAGCAGGTTGCAGACAGCAGGGAGGTGCAGACAAGCCGGGTCAAGGTACTGGCGGGCAGATCAGGTACAGAAGGGCAAACCAAGAGAATAGTCGGAGTCCAAGCCAAGATCGGGGCGGGCAGCAAGCAGGTAAGTCAGGAACAAGCCAAGTAAGTACTGGATACAGGAAAACTGGTAACAAGGTAGCAGGGGTCTCAGGAAACGCTGTAGACCGGACAGCAAGGCAGCATTGAAACAGTCTTCTTTAAATAGCTTATCTTTGGCGCCAAGTGGCGCTATTGCGCATGCGCGTACGTTTGTTAGCACTATTAGCGCTATTGGCGCTATTGCGCGTGCGCGAGCGCCGGATGGCGCTTCTATGCACAGGCATTCGTTTAATCCTCAATCTGCTGGGAAAACTGCAAGAGGGCTTTTCCTGACACACCCTCATGCCCAGCGCCTGAATGCAAGCTTGTCAAAGCTGTTGGCTCTCCAACTTCTGCCTTTCAGCCTGGTGGATTCTGCCCCCTTCCGTGAATTCGCACAATGTGCTGTACCACTATGGCAGGTTCCCAGTCGATACTACTTTTCACATTCCATCTCTCTACCATCACGTGGAAGGGAATGTTCTGGCATTGTTGGGCAAGGCAGTCAGCCGTAAAATCCACCTTACTGCTGACACGTGGTCCAGTAAGCACGGGCAGGGGCGATATATTTAGTTCACAGCACACTGGGTAACGCTGTTTGCAACTGGAAAGGATGCAGGACAGGGCTCAGTGCTGCAGCTTGTTGTGCCCCCACGTCTCCATACAGCTGGTGGTGATGATGCCAGACGTGTGAGCTCTACCCCCTCCTCCTCCGCAACCTCCTGTCCGCCCTTATACAGGGAAATTTGACACATGGGCCATGCCTGGCACATGTCCTCAATTTGATGGTGCAGCGTTTCCTAAGTACGTACCCAGGGTTGCAAGATGTACTAAAGGCCAGAAGAGTCTGTAACCACAATCCCTGTTGTGTTCCTGCTGGAGCAGACTCTGCGTGGCATTATGGACAGGGCACTGGAGGCAGAGCAGCAGGAGGAAGAGAAGGACTTCCTTTCCTCTCAAGGCCCACTTTATCCAGACACCATCATTCCTATGTCACAGAACACACAGGAGGAGAGAGGGGAGGAGGATGAGGAGGAGGATTCTGGCACTTTCGTAGGCTTTGAAGAAGAGGAAGACATGCGTCAATCTGTAAGCTATGGCTTTCCAACCCCAGGACCCTTGGGAGCAGTACGTGGCTGGGAGGAGGAAATTCCAGATGCTGTCATCTTGAGTAACCCCGAGGAGTCTGCTTCTCAAGTCTCTGCAAATTTGAGGCGCATGGGCAACCTCATGCTTCAAAGCCTGCTAAAGGACCCAAGAATACGTGGCATAAAGGAGAAGGATGATTACTGGTTGGCAACCCTCCTTGACCACCGTTATAAGGGGAAGGTCTCAGAACTCATCCTGTCCCCACAGAGAGTGCAGAGCATAAAATCTCTTGAGGACACATTAAAGAGGATTTTATTGAACATTTTTCCTGACTCTAGTAGGTTACAGTGTGGTGGAAAACGTCCTTTTGAGTCTTCCGTTGGTCAAGAAAGGAGCGTTGGAGAAGGCATCCACCTAAGTGAGGCATTTTGGAATTTTTTTAGTCCTCGCCGCCCAGGGCTGTCAGCTTCCACATCCCATCGGCAGCATCTGCATCACATGGTGGACGATTACCTCGGGGCCAAAACAGAGACAGAGAGCTTTCCAGCTGATGATCCACTGACTTACTGCGTCATGAGAATAGACCACTGGCCAGAACTTGCCCAGTATGCTATTGAGTTGTTGGGCTGCCCTGCATCCAGTGTGCTTTCAGAACGGACATTCAGTGCTGCAGGAGGTCTTGTTACTGATCATAGAACGCGTCTGTCCACAGACTCCGTGGACCGTTTGACTTTTATAAAAATGAATCAGTCCTGGATTTCCAGCTATGAAGCCCCTGATGCCGATGTCACTGATTAAGTCTTTTTGGGATGTGGAATCTCTGCAGGACTTTGAGGCTGCCTAGCTTTGAGGGTGTTCAATCATTTCATCTGGAAGAATGTTTTTGGTAGAGGTTTAATGGGCACAATTAACACCCAAAGACCAATTTTTCTGCACCTGTCTGACAGGTGCATATCATTGCAATTTTTCACAGCAAGGCAATTTCTTGCTTTCATCAAGATTATCTCTATAGGGTTACGGTGGAAAGGTGCCACCGACACCCAAAGACCAATTTTAACGCACCCGTTACTTCTATCCAAAGTCAAAGTGACACCAGAATGTATCCAAAAAATCTGTAATCTTGTTCCCAGTGCACTACATTGTGGCCTCATCATACACACTGGCTCCCCAGCTGTTTCTGAGCAAACATTTTTTTTGGCTTTATAAATTCAATTACTGCTGCAGCAGATTCTAGACATGGTACAGATCTGCCACTTTACAGTTAGACTAAGGGGACCCCCCAGGCACTATATTGGAAGGAATTTTTCATTTTTAGGCTTTCACTTTAAAAATAAAAAAATCACTGCTCATTTAAAAATGACGTTTTTCACAAACTTTTTTTTTTATTGATCCATGTCCCCCAGGGCAGGACCCGGACCCCTATAACCATTGTATGCCCAATGGGCACTTTTGATATTTGACGTTCAGGTCCCATTGACTTTAATGGGGTTCGTTATTCGGGTCCCAACGTTCGCGGTGTTCTGAATTTCTGGTCCGAACCGAACAGGGGTCCGTTCGGCCCATCCCTAATAATAAGTTAACTATTACTAACTATTAAATTATAAGTATTGGAATTTCCTTTCAAATTCGGCTGTTAGTGAACAAATACGAATTTATCCGAAATAACGAATGCCATATCTAAACGAATGGAACGTAACAAATTAATAATAATAAATAACAATAATAATAATAAAAACTTTACCGAATTTCCGAATTTATGACTTTCCGAATTTTAGAATTTTGGAAAAATGAGTTAAATGTGTTTTCGATAATTCGGATATTTCCGAATTAACAAATTTGTTGAAATGTATTAAAAAACTAATTCGGGAACAAAACTAATTGCACATGTTTATCCCAGGCAGTCCACACTGCCCTATGCGAACCGATCTGGGGATGTCAATAACTTTCTATTGACACCTGCAGCGATTCGCGCAATTTTAAAGCGCAGCATGTTTGGTATCGATTTACTCGGCGTAACATCATCTTTCACGTTATACAAAAAAAATGGGCTAACTTTTGTGTTTTTTTTTTTTTTAATTCATTAACCACTTCCTGCCTGGCCCATAGCAGATGACGGCCGGGCGGTGGTTCAGTTATCCTGACTGGGCGTCATATGACGTCCAGCAGGATAACATGCCGCCGCGCGCCCGCGGGGGCGCGCATCGCGGCGATCGGTGTGTCAGTCTGACACACTGCTACACCGATCTTGGTAAAGAGCCTCCGGCGGAGGCTCTTTACCACGTGATCAGCCGTGTCTAATCACGGCTGATCACGATGTCAATAGGAAGAGCCGTTGATCGATCGGCGGCTCTCCTGGCAGGGGGGGTCTGCGCTGATTGTTTATCAGCGCAGCCCCCCCCTCAGATCACCACACTGGACCACCAGGGATGCCACTAGGACCACCAGGGAAGTGGGCAACATGTGGATGGCCATGTACCCCATGGCCATCCAAATTTGCCCAGTGTGCCCAGTCAATGCCCAATCTGTGCCCACAAATGGGCACTGATTGGCACCATTATATAGCACTGATGCCAAGCAATGCCACCCTTAGGGGCATCAGTGCCATCAGTCAGTGTCATCAGTGCCACCCATCAGTGTCCATCGGTGCCACCTGTCAGTGCCCATCCGTGCCCATCAGTGCCCACCTATCAGTGCCCATCTGTGCCAACTATCAGTGCCACCCATAACTACCCATTAATGCCACCTACATGTGCCCATCAATGCCACCTACGAGTGCCCATCAGTGCCGCCTATGAGTGCCCATCAGTGCCGCATACCAGTGCCACCTATCAGTGCCCATCAGTGCCACCTATCAGTGCCCATCATCAGTGCCCGTCAGTGCCACCTCATCAGTGCCCATCAGTGCCGCCGTATCAGTGCCCGTCAGTGCAGCCATATCAATTTTAACAGAAACAAAGAAAAACTTGTTTTTTTTTCAAAATTTTCAGTCTTTTTTTATTTGTTGCGCAAAAAATAAAAACCACAGAGGTGATCAAATACCACCAAAAGAAAGCTCTATTTGTGGAAACAAAATGATAAAAAATTTGTTTGGGTACAATGCTGCATGGCCGCGCAATTGTCATTCAAATTGCGACAGCGCTGAAAGCTGAAAATTGGCCTGGGCGGGAAGGTGTCTAAGCGCCTGGTATTGAAGTGGTTAAAGTGTATTTTTCGTTAAAAAAAAAATTACGTTTGAAAGACCGCCGCGAATACAGTGTGACATAAAATATTGCAAAGATCGCTATTTTATTCTCTGGGTCTCTGCTAAACAGGAAAAAAAAAAAAAATAATGTAATTTTCCAGCAAAAAAAAAATTATTTAACGACTTCAGCCCCGGAAAGGATTTACCCCCTTCCTGACCAGGCCATTTTTTTTGCCATACGGCACTGCGTCGCTTTAACTGACAATTGCGCGGTCGTGCGACGCTGTACCGAAACTAAATGGTTGTTCTTTTCTTTTCCCCACAAATAGCGTTTTCTTTTGGTGGTATTTGATCACCTCTGCGGTTTTTATTTTTTTTTCGCTATAAACAAAAGAATAGCGACAATTTTGAAAAAAAAAAATAAATACATTTTTTGACTTTCTTTTTTACTTTCCAAAAAAAAAAATGTAAAAAACGAATTTCTTCATCAGTTTAGGCCGAAATGTATTCTGCTACATGTTTTTGGTAAAAAAACCCCCAAAAAAACGCAATCTGCGTATATTGATTGGTTTGCGCAGAAGTAATAGCATCCCACCCTATTAGATTGTAAGCTCCTCTGAGCAGGGCCCTCTTAATCCTCTTGTATTTTATTGTATTATAACTGTATTGTCTCCCTTTTTATATTGTAAAGCGCTGCGTAAACTGTTGGTGCTATATAAATCCTGTATTATAATAATAATAATAATCTACAAAATAGGGGATAGATTTATGGCATTTTTATTATTTATTTATTTTTTTTTACTAGTAATGGCGGCGATCAGCAATTTTTAGCGGAGCTGCGACATTGCGGCGGACAGATCGGACACCTAACTGACACTTTTGACGCTTTTTTTGGGAACCAGTGACATTGTCTCCCTTTTTATATTGTAAAGCGCTGTGCAAACTGTTGGTGCTATATAAATCCTGTATAATAATGATAATAATATTCTACAAAATAGGGGATAGATTTATGGCGTTTTTATTATTTATTTATTTATTTTACTAGTAATGGCGGCGATCAGCAATTTTTAGCGGGACTGCAACATTGCAGCGGACAGATCGGATACCTAACTGACACCTATTTTTGGGAACCAGCGACATTATTACAGCGATCGGTGCTAAAAATTATGCACTGTCACTGTACTAATGACGCTAGCAGGGAAGGGGGTTAACATTGGGGGGCGATCAAATGTGTTCCCTGCAGGTGTGTTCTAACTCTATGGGGGGATGGGCTACCTGGGGAAACACACAGATCCGTCTTCCTGCATAGATCTGTGTGATTCCCCCCGTCACTGCGGGGGGGGGGGGGGAACGATCGCGGGTAGCCGACGGACATCGAGTCCGCCGGGCCCGCTGATTGGCTCCCCCCCCACTGGCCAATAGGAGCGCGCCTGAATGGGGCAGCCCTACGTGCGACGTGCGGGAACACTCCGGTCGCGCCTGCATGGTGTGAACAGGGCAATACACACATTTCCCGGCATTTTATTCCTTTAACCCTTTCACTGTCAGCGCCTTTTTTTTTGTGTGTGTTTTTTTGCACATCATGCGGTTTGGAGTGCTGCAATTTTTTGCAAAAACGGGGTCAAGGACTTCTTTTTGCTTGTTTCTCACGCATAGGGCAGCCTATTTTTATTTTTCTCACCAATGAATAAGAATGTCTCCTATATATATAAAGCTGCGCTGACCGGGGCAGTTCCCGAAAATAATCTCTGTATACTGGGAGATCTATATTTAGGGATGACATTTGGATGCCGACACAGAAATAGAATTTATTTAAAGCGCAGAACAATAGTGATCTCTTCCTCTAGATTGAGGGTCTGAGTCCCCCCACCAGGGAAGTCATATCTGCTCCCTTCATACACCCCGATCAATGGGGATATTAGAAATAATAAATGAGGCTCTCCGCCTATGTGACGCCACTCACACCCTGTACAGCACTGCGGTATATGTCAGAGCTATATAAATGTGTAATAATAATAGTGTGTGACTGTCGGGGGACATTGGAGTGTAAGCTCCTTTGGTGAATGGCTCAGTGTTCTCTGTACGACACTGCAGTACATGTCAGAGCTATATAAATGTATAATAGTAAAAAAGAATAATAATAATAGTGTGGGACTGTGGGGGGGACATTAGAGTGTAAGCTCCTGTGGCACAGTGACTGATGTGACTGGCTCAGTGTTCTTTGTACAGCACTGCAGTATATGTCAGAACTATATATATGTATAATAATAAAAATAATAATAATAATAGTGTGGGACTGTGAGGGGGAGGGGACATTAGAGTGTAAGCTCCTCTGGTGACTGTCTCAGTGTTCTTTGTACAGCACTGCGGTATATGTCAGAGCTATATAAATGTATAATAATATTAGTGTGTGATTGTGGAGGGGACATTAGAGTGTAAGCTCCTCTGGTGACTGGCTCAGTGATCTCTGTACAACACTTCAGTATATGTCAGACCTATATAAATGTATAATAATAATAGTATGTGATTGTGGACGGGACATTAGAGTGTAAGCTCCTCTGATACAGAGACTGATGTGATTGGCTCAGTGTTCTTTGTACAGCACTGCAGTATATGTCAGCGCTATAAAAATGTACAATAATAGTGTGTGACTGTAGGGGAAGGACATTGGAGTGTAAGCTCCTCTGGTGACTGTCTCAGTGTTCTTTGTACGACACTGCTGTATATGTCAGAGCTATATAAATGTGTCATTATGCAATAGAGGCAGGATAATTGGGCTAAATGAGGAAACAACTCAAATGATTTTCCATCCCTAAAAACAGTAATGTGAAAAAAGAGGAAGGGTGGGAAGGGGATGGAGGGAGGGGGCAGGGGGCAGGAAGAGCAAGGAAGTGGGGGGAAGGAAAGGACTGGGCAACAACCCTCCTCAAGGGGTGGGATTTTAAGGGAAAATTGGCTGAGTTGTGTAGGTGAACATAATGAACAATCAGCTAAAATGATTATATTTATTGAAAAACAATGTAGAAAAGTATACACAATACATGGGTAGACATATAATTATCCAGTAGTGACATCAACGATTAATGCGTGACTAGAGCCAACATGTTTCGCAAATGGAAATTCGCTTCATCAGGGCTAGACACGATGCAGTTAATGCATTTACACTGTGTAAACAAGAAACAGTCTTAGATCATAAAGTAACATAACATATCCTAACAAATACCAAAAATGACATACAATCGCTCACCTACTATAATTTCAGGACTAAGTTTAAAATCACCATTCAATAGACAGCAACCGCACAGCCGGCCGGTATGAAATGTCACTGGGTGCCAGATCCCAGAAAGACAGTGCCAGTAGGAGAACTGGGCCATGCATTCAGGGGGTTAAACGCAGGAACCGCTGCTGAAAATTCAAAATAGTACATCTATCAGAAAGCACCAAGGGTGATTGGTAAATCAAGCTATACTAACAATGGTTGGTCATTACCAGATCAGTTATATAAAAAATCAATAATATATATGGTGCCTCATATTGTATATGAAATAATATCACTAGTGCAGGGGCCCAGCGCAACGTTCCCTTTGGACTTAAGTATACATACATATATAAATGTCCCCACAGGGCAAAGGCCAAAAATACATGACAGCTAGCCAAAAAACAAGAGCAAACATAATAAGTGTATCCCCCAGTTTACAACCGGAAAACCGGTGCAATAATAGAAGAATGTTATATCTGAGATGTACAAACTTACCATTAGAAGTAAGAAGGCGAGGGGGGAAGCCAAACCTAATGCCCGCAAGGATGTTTTCTAGTGGAGTATACGGGCGTCCGCCCGTTCACGATGGATGGCCGCAAGATGTGTCTAACAGACAACATCAGCGCCTCCATCTTTAAATACTATGGCCCTACCGGAAGCAATAAGGTCAAGATGACCTCCGGCATTACTTCCGGTCCGGGTGTCCCTGCCATGGTGCGCGCGCACCCGCAGAGCGGACGCGACCGCGTTCCACCTAGCATGGTGCGCGCACATTGCCCGAAGCGCGCAGATGGCGTAATGGGCGACTGGGGGTGGAATAAAGGGAAGCTCCACCCCCTGGGCAGGGACATCCGAATCCTCCCACAAAAATGCAAACATACCCGGCCAACTGCGGAGGTGCCGAGGAATGGTGCGGAACAACAAAAGAAAAACAACAAATAATGAAAAATAAAAAATATATATATATATATATATACATGTCGGTCAAGAGGACCGAATATCTTACAATGGTCATGTAGATGTACTTTAACAATAACAGAACAAAAGATAAATAGGGAAATTTTTTGTTATCTGCATGGAAAGAAAATTATTAAAGAGATATCACCCATAAATGTTTTGATCAGTTTAATTGTGCAGTTATATTATATATGGGAGATAGTGATAAGTAGTGGGCCTAACTGATAAGGAGTCACTTAGAAAATCTTGGTTTAGATAGTAAGTATGGAGTAAACCTAAAATAATTATTTCTGAGCTCCAAGAGTGGATAGTTATACACTGCATAGATATATATAGTGTTATATATCTAGAGGGCAAGTACGGGTAGGTGCCAGCCTTATTGTAACAACAAGTGACAAACAGTAGAGCAGGAATGAATGTCACATTCATAGTTCCAGTTGGAATTTAGTCAGGTGAAGATTATTAGCACAAAATCTCATACATAATTAAAATATAAACGTGCTCAGTATTTGTGCGGGTATATGGAATCATAAGAAGGGGTTGAATGTGAGTGCCGTGTTGAGGCCCGGTGGACTGGTTGCCCGTTGATTATATATCCACCTGGCCTCACGCTGCAGAATCGTTTTGTCCACATTACCACCCCTCTCTGGCTCAGGTATGACCTCAAGGGCAAAGAACGACACAAAATTAGGATCGTAACTATGTCGGAGGCCCACATGTTTGCAGATGGGTGTATACAGTAGCCCTGCATCCAAATAGTACAGATGGTCCTGTATCCTTTTAGCAAATGGGCGTTTGGTTTTCCCTATATAGAAGGCACCACAGCGGCACATGGCTAAGTATACAATGCCCGCTGTGGTGCAATCAGCGTATCCTTTAAGTTTGTGAAGGCCTCCTCTCGGGAGGGGACAGCTCCGGCCCTCCCTAATCCATGGGCAAAATTGACATTGTCCACATCTGAAGGTGCCGCTACCACCCTCTGCTCCTGCCGGTGATCTTGAAGATTGTAGGTGGCTATGGACAATCGCATCTCTAATGGAACGTGGTCTCCTATAAGTAATTTGTGGCACGCTAGCCACGTATTTCGAGATGACCGGGTCCTCAGACAGGAAATGCCAATTGTTGCTAATGAGGCTTCGTATCTCCTGTTGTTGTGATGTAAAAGTGGTAATTAATTTAGTGGTGGGATGTGAGTCTCTCACCTTCTGTTTGAAAATGAGAGAGTCACGTGAGTTGAGTTTGGCCCTTTGATAGGCTCTTTTAAGAACTTTTTTGCTATACCCTCGTTTACGTAGACGATCATATAGGGCCTGCGCCTCTCGCTCAAAGTCCTCGTCTCTAGTACAATTTCGTCGGGTTCGGAGGTACTGACTGTAGGGTATGCTATTGATTAAAGTGCGGCGATGGGAGCTGGTAAAATGCAGAATAGTATTGCCAGCCGTCTCCTTTCTATATAGTGTACTGAAAATTGAGCCATCATCTCTGAGGACCAAACATAGGTCCAGAAATGAAATAGTCGTTGTATCACATTGCATAGTAAACTTGAGATTAAACTTATTATGTGAAAGGAGTTCCATAAAGCTTCTAAGTAGCTCCATTGTCCCTGTCCATATGAGGAGGACATCGTCGATGTACCTCCGCCACAGAAGAATATGGCAGAGGTACATCGCCGTCCCCTCATCCGAGAAAAGATGGCGTTCCCAACCCCCCAGGTACAGGTTGGCATACGATGGGGCACACGAAGTCCCCATCGCTACCCCCTGTACCTGGAGGTAGGTCACGCCATTAAAGAGAAAAATGTTGTTGGTGAGTATGTGTTCCAACAGCTCTATCACAAATTGACACATATCCCAGCTATCCGTGTCTCGTTCCTTGAGGAATTCAGCAACCGTTGCAACTCCCAGCTTATGTGGTATACTTGAATAGAGGGCTTCTATATCGATAGCTACCAGGATCGTACCTGAGGGTACCGTGAGACCCTCGAGGATCTTTAGTAATTCCAACGTGTCCTTGAGGTAAGATGGTAGGCTTGTGACGTGTGGGCGCATATAGTCATCCACAAACTGACTCGCAGTCTCTGTGTGGCTTCCTATTCCCGAGACGATTGGACGTCCAGGGGGCTTAGATAGGTTCTTGTGGACCTTGGGCAATGAATAAAAGGTCGGTGTTATCGGCTGGTACCAGCAGATTCAACCCCAGAAACTGAATGAAGCTAGATCGTGCTATGTGTCTATCATTAATCGGGCATTTTCCCAAGGCCTGATTGATGGAGATACTCGTGAGTTCCTTGAGGTTAAATGGCCGATAACACCGACCTTTTATTCATTGCCCAAGGTCCACAAGAACCTATCTAAGCCCCCTGGACGTCCAATCGTCTCGGGAATAGGAAGCCACACAGAGACTGCGAGTCAGTTTGTGGATGACTATATGCGCCCACACGTCACAAGCCTACCATCTTACCTCAAGGACACGTTGGAATTACTAAAGATCCTCGAGGGTCTCACGGTACCCTCAGGTACGATCCTGGTAGCTATCGATATAGAAGCCCTCTATTCAAGTATACCACATAAGCTGGGAGTTGCAACGGTTGCTGAATTCCTCAAGGAACGAGACACGGATAGCTGGGATATGTGTCAATTTGTGATAGAGCTGTTGGAACACATACTCACCAACAACATTTTTCTCTTTAATGGCGTGACCTACCTCCAGGTACAGGGGGTAGCGATGGGGACTTCGTGTGCCCCATCGTATGCCAACCTGTACCTGGGGGGTTGGGAACGCCATCTTTTCTCGGATGAGGGGACGGCGATGTACCTCTGCCATATTCTTCTGTGGCGGAGGTACATCGACGATGTCCTCCTTATATGGACAGGGACAATGGAGCTACTTAGAAGCTTTATGGAACTCCTTTCACATAATAAGTTTAATCTCAAGTTTACTATGCAATGTGATACAACGACTATTTCATTTCTGGACCTACGTTTGGTCCTCAGAGATGATGGCTCAATTTTCAGTACACTATATAGAAAGGAGACAGCTGGCAATACTATTCTGCATTTTACCAGCTCCCATCCCCGCACTTTAATCAATAGCATACCCTACAGTCAGTACCTCCGAACCCGACGAAATTGTACTAGAGACGAGGACTTTGAGCGAGAGGCGCAGGCCCTATATGATCGTCTACTTAAACGAGGGTATAGCAAAAAAGTTCTTAAAAGAGCCTATCAAAGGGCCAAACTCAACTCACGTGACTCTCTCATTTTCAAACAGAAGGTGAGAGACTCACATCCCACCACTAAATTAATTACCACTTTTACATCACAACAACAGGAGATACGAAGCCTCATTAGCAACAATTGGCATTTCCTGTCTGAGGACCCGGTCATCTCGAAATACGTGGCTAGCGTGCCACAAATTACTTATAGGAGACCACGTTCCATTAGAGATGCGATTGTCCATAGCCACCTACAATCTTCAAGATCACCGGCAGGAGCAGAGGGTGGTAGCGGCACCTTCAGATGTGGACAATGTCAATTTTGCCCATGGATTAGGGAGGGCCGGAGCTGTCCCCTCCCGAGAGGAGGCCTTCACAAACTTAAAGGATACGCTTATTGCACCACAGCGGGCATTGTATACTTAGCCATGTGCCGCTGTGGTGCCTTCTATATAGGGAAAACCAAACGCCCATTTGCTAAAAGGATACAGGACCATCTGTACTATTTGGATGCAGGGCTACTGTATACACCCATCTGCAAACATGTGGGCCTCCGACATAGTTACGATCCTAATTTTGTGTCGTTCTTTGCCCTTGAGGTCATACCTGAGCCAGAGAGGGGTGGTAATGTGGACAAAACGATTCTGCAGCGTGAGGCCAGGTGGATATATAATCAACGGGCAACCAGTCCACCGGGCCTCAACACGGCACTCACATTCAACCCCTTCTTATGATTCCATATACCCGCACAAATACTGAGCACGTTTATATTTTAATTATGTATGAGATTTTGTGCTAATAATCTTCACCTGACTAAATTCCAACTGGAACTATGAATGTGACATTCATTCCTGCTCTACTGTTTGTCACTTGTTGTTACAATAAGGCTGGCACCTACCCGTACTTGCCCTCTAGATATATAACACTATATATATCTATGCAGTGTATAACTATCCACTCTTGGAGCTCAGAAATAATTATTTTAGGTTTACTCCATACTTACTATCTAAACCAAGATTTTCTAAGTGACTCCTTATCAGTTAGGCCCACTACTTATCACTATCTCCCATATATAATATAACTGCACAATTAAACTGATCAAAACATTTATGGGTGATATCTCTTTAATAATTTTCTTTCCATGCAGATAACAAAAAATTTCCCTATTTATCTTTTGTTCTGTTATTGTTAAAGTACATCTACATGACCATTGTAAGATATTCGGTCCTCTTGACCGACATGTATATATATATATATATATATTTTTTATTTTTCATTATTTGTTGTTTTTCTTTTGTTGTTCCGCACCATTCCTCGGCACCTCCGCAGTTGGCCGGGTATGTTTGCATTTTTGTGGGAGGATTCGGATGTCCCTGCCCAGGGGGTGGAGCTTCCCTTTATTCCACCCCCAGTCGCCCATTACGCCATCTGCGCGCTTCGGGCAATGTGCGCGCACCATGCTAGGTGGAACGCGGTCGCGTCCGCTCTGCGGGTGCGCGCGCACCATGGCAGGGACACCCGGACCGGAAGTAATGCCGGAGGTCATCTTGACCTTATTGCTTCCGGTAGGGCCATAGTATTTAAAGATGGAGGCGCTGATGTTGTCTGTTAGACACATCTTGCGGCCATCCATCGTGAACGGGCGGACGCCCGTATACTCCACTAGAAAACATCCTTGCGGGCATTAGGTTTGGCTTCCCCCCTCGCCTTCTTACTTCTAATGGTAAGTTTGTACATCTCAGATATAACATTCTTCTATTATTGCACCGGTTTTCCGGTTGTAAACTGGGGGATACACTTATTATGTTTGCTCTTGTTTTTTGGCTAGCTGTCATGTATTTTTGGCCTTTGCCCTGTGGGGACATTTATATATGTATGTATACTTAAGTCCAAAGGGAACGTTGCGCTGGGCCCCTGCACTAGTGATATTATTTCATATACAATATGAGGCACCATATATATTATTGATTTTTTTATATAACTGATCTGGTAATGACCAACCATTGTTAGTATAGCTTGATTTACCAATCACCCTTGGTGCTTTCTGATAGATGTACTATTTTGAATTTTCAGCAGCGGTTCCTGCGTTTAACCCCTGAATGCATGGCCCAGTTCTCCTACTGGCACTGTCTTTCTGGGATCTGGCACCCAGTGACATTTCATACCGGCCGGCTGTGCGGTTGCTGTCTATTGAATGGTGATTTTAAACTTAGTCCTGAAATTATAGTAGGTGAGCGATTGTATGTCATTTTTGGTATTTGTTAGGATATGTTATGTTACTTTATGATCTAAGACTGTTTCTTGTTTACACAGTGTAAATGCATTAACTGCATCGTGTCTAGCCCTGATGAAGCGAATTTCCATTTGCGAAACATGTTGGCTCTAGTCACGCATTAATCGTTGATGTCACTACTGGATAATTATATGTCTACCCATGTATTGTGTATACTTTTCTACATTGTTTTTCAATAAATATAATCATTTTAGCTGATTGTTCATTATGTTCACCTACACAACTCAGCCAATTTTCCCTTAAAATCCCACCCCTTGAGGAGGGTTGTTGCCCAGTCCTTTCCTTCCCCCCACTTCCTTGCTCTTCCTGCCCCCTGCCCCCTCCCTCCATCCCCTTCCCACCCTTCCTCTTTTTTCACACAAATGTGTCATTATATTAGTGTGTGATTGTGGAGGGACTTTAGAGTGTAAGCTCCTTTGGTGACTGGCTCAGTGATCTCTGTACAACACTTCAGTATATGTCAGAGCTATATAAATGTATAATAATAACAATAGTGTGTGACTGTAGGGGAAGGACATTGGAGTGTAAGCTCCTCTGGTGACTGTCTCAGTGTTCTTTGTACGACACTGCTGTATATGTCAGAGCTATATAAATG